>MJUU01072233.1:52992-83481 GCA_002080025.1 Modiolus philippinarum
ATATTTAAAAATTGATTTTTTAATATTAAAAATTATTTATTTATATTTAAAAATTGATTTTTTAATATAAAAATATCGTTTTTTATATTAAAAAAATAGGGAATAAATTCCCCAACGGCTTTCCAAAAATGAAACATTATACATCAGTGGTCTTCTTCATACATGTAGGTTCCATTTCAATAACAAAACGTATACGTTTTCACCGATTATGACATTATTGTTTTATCATATAGCTTGAAACACCGTGAAGTCATTTGGTGAAGGGTAATACGTTTTGTACATATGGTGTAAAATTAAGTTTTTAATAAAGATGTATTTATTTTCACATGATATCAAATTTTAAATGAGCTGTAAACTTGAAAAACTGTCGTGTTTTGGAAAATTTTAGCGATATTGAGATATAGGCCCTACTAATATTGATTTGATATGGTGCAATATTTTGATTGAGGTATGTTTCACTAGAAATGCATAATTCGTGCAGGTCACTATCAAATGAGGTTGCTGCTTTTTTATGGATGCTGACATATTTCTTCACGATTGGCGATTGTCGTACTCCGTTGTCGTAACAACGTGAAAGGAAGCATCCCCGGGAGCATATCACTGTTACCGCAAAAACGTCCAGACATTATCATTTCAGATGTATTGATAGGCTCATACACACACACACACACACACACACAAAAACACACTGAAAACATATAATACCCGTAGTTAATTGTATCTCAGTAATTTGAGAATCAAAACGTTGTGCTAATCGCCACAACACCAGGGCAAAAAACCTCAACCATTCAAATCTTTACAAAATAACTCCCATACTTGTGCTTGCTCAACTTTTTGCAAGTTTCAAATAAACACAAAATTCTATGTATTTGTCAATTGAAAAGCTCAATTACATATTGAAGAAAATATTATATATACCTATTCTGAAATCATGGTTATAATTTACGGCATATACAAATGAGAATACAAAATATATATTACTCTATTTTCATTCAGCGATATTTTACAGAATATTTAAAGAGGGGAATGAACTTTAACGAAACTAGTTTATTGATAAAAATACCAACCGACCAAAAAAGGCGACAATATCATATGTCTGAAGCCTAAACGACTTGTTTATTGTATGATTGTAAGATGTTATCTTAATTAGCCAATGGCTGTACAAATACGTTATGATTAAATATTTAGACAGTGGTGATTTTTTAAGATTGATAAAAGATGTGACTATTGACACTTAACCGTGACAATACCTTAGGGATAGTGGAATATTTGTCCTCTTTAAATGATATGACTTGGGAAACCTATAATTGAAATAGTCATCATCCAATATGGTGTCATATATACTTTTATATTTGTTGGCTTGTTATGACAAGAGTTAACTGAAAAAGTATGGGTCATCATAACTGAAACAGAGAGTCTGATATTGGAGATTAAAATTAGTTAATATTGAAATGTATTTTCATTTTGAAATAATAAGCTCCGTTTGAGTCAAAATTTTATAATGGACTTCCAAATGTTTTTTTTTTATCTTCACTGAATAAGTTGTCGTAATGAACACCTGTAGATACGATTTACTTTAATTTTGGAATTAGGTTATTTATTTATGATCTGCTATATTTTGGATGTTGTTGTATTTTTTTCTTCAGCATAGCTAGCGAGACAATATCGAAGTGTGGATATTGCGTATTTTTAGAAACTAAAAACCAGGTACCAAGTCCGACTATCCCTAATTCCTATCTTTGTCAACGTTTGTCTTTTGTCTTTTTATTGTTTTTCTTGTTTTCGGCCATTGTGTTTTGTGTTATTTCCTCTGCATTATTTAGCATAATACATGTATGTAATATAATCTATCTTCAGGAACTTTAATCCAACAATGCTGTTGATTCCTTTTTCTCATTAAAGACATGTAAAAACATTTAACATGTACTATTATTTCTGTATTGTCAATATGCTGATAGAATAAAAATTATTCAATGTGACTATTTTCCTTTTCTTCAATGAGACTACTTCTTGTTCGAGTCTATATTTCCCAACATGCAATATTCACGCGTGTTTTTACCTACCATCGCCTACTTGTGCCCAATCCCTTAAGTTTTTACCGTGAACACTTCAAAATGGTAACGGAATATGATATATAATTCAAATTCACCTTTTTATTATCTTAACTATATATAGTTATTTGCACCTACATTTCAGTCTATATATCAAAATATCAGTTACATGTTCACTGGTCATCGTGTCCAACTCGGTTAACATTTTTCAATTTTTTTTAAAAATTGTTATACAGTCCTTGTTTTAAGAAAACATCCGTGAAAAAAAAAGATGAAANGGGGGGGGGGGGGGGGGGGTAATCGATATACATGTATACATCTTTATTTCTTTTATCATAGAAATGCTATATTTTTAATAAAAAAATATGCAACTATATTTTAAGGTATTCTTTATGTTTATAAGTTCAAGTGATCCAACTTCATCCATTTTGCAGGGTATTAATTTATTGATTTTTTTTATTTTCTGTGTTGAAACATAATTGATTAAATTTTTTAAATATAAAATAAAAATTGGGGGTCACCGTTCATATAACTGAAATTGAAAACTGAAGGATTTTACAAGAAATGATTGGGAAAGTGACTTAATCAGGGAATAGCTTTAAAATTTAATATAGATTTTGTGCAAACTATTTATGTTTTTTGAAATCATTACATTGTTTACATATAACAAATAAAAAATAGACCGCTGAAAATAAGGAAAGAAAAATTGTGAAACGCTATTTACTCTAGTAAGTTCTTTTATCAAATTACCTCCCTTGCGTAATTTCTGTGTTCCGTTAAAGCACTACCAGATTTACAGTTTTTCCTATTTATTGCATCTTTTGTGATGAAAATGTTGTAAAATTTTTAAGGTACAAAGTATATTATTTACTTTGAGTATTTCTTTAAATTCAGTTATAATTTTGTTAATTTTCTAATCATATAAAACCTAAATGAATTAAAATTGAACCAAAATAGCGGAATAATACCACTGGGATACCTTAAAAGATATCAAAGAAACTCAGTTTGTAATCAGCGTTGGGCATGGGCAAACAATAAGACCAAATTAATGATTCCCGTGAGTTAAAAAGCTCGGAACACCGGAAGCAGCTCAACACGTTGCTATATTTTTGTTCTTAACAGAGGCAAGTTTGGTAGTAGAACCAACTGGTACATGTCAAGATTGTTTTTTAATGTTTGTCGTTTCAATTATTGCCTTCTCAAATACAGTTTTGAGATAATTTTCTTTCTATTTGGAAATGTATTAAACATTTACTACAAATGTCGGGTATATTTACATTTAAAGAATGTGAACTTACATATTATAGTATTTAAATGATACGACGATAATTTTGTTGAGCAAAAGTACAATGTAATTATTTCATGAATGAAGCAGATTAACATTTCATAATGCGAGACCTTTGTTTATTACTGGTGTGATCGAGACCAACACCGAGCATTCATATAAAAAGTTGCAGTGTTGTACAGACGTTCGTACCTCTCTTCAAGTTCTAAAATATTGAATTGCGTCTTCAAGTATTCAATTAAAAGTGAAAATAAATATTTTGCATTATTCATTAACAGCACTGTATAGTGTACATTCTCAAACAAGGCGAAAATGATTAACCCAAGAGTGGCAGTTCGAGAAGAGACTTTTTAAGATGGGTTATGATAGGCGTATTATCTGTGAACCACAATTATTTTAGTGGTCTCAGATTACAAAA
The DNA here is from genome assembly GCA_002080025.1 of Modiolus philippinarum. Classification (NCBI taxonomy): domain Eukaryota; kingdom Metazoa; phylum Mollusca; class Bivalvia; order Mytilida; family Modiolidae; genus Modiolus; species Modiolus philippinarum. Next base: position 56,747 of record MJUU01072233.1, read on the forward strand.
AAGCTCCATTTTCTATTAATTGGAGTTGATATTTACAAAATTTCCTTTTTAAAACCAACAATTAATTGCTATTACGAAAACGCTTTAAAATATCTATATTGCATGTCAAAATACTATATTAAATTGCTATGGGGTATGGGTGAGAGGTTGAATGTTTACCACCTAGTTATTATGGCAATTTTTCATCCAACCAAACCGAAAAGAAAAGTGTCAATCACGCTACTAGTCAATTGGACATCATTTTCGTCGTAAAGTTGTCCTGTCAATTTAACATATTTCAAGTTGTGATGTGTTTCACATGGGAGTTTTTTTTATCAAATTGTGCAAATTTCTTAAAATCTCACATTTTATTTATAAAATACATTTTATACAGGGATTAGTTACTTATATAATTTGAAAGGCATTGATTGGATGATTAATATTTTTGGATTTATACAGTAAGCTCATCGGTAAGTCATAGCTTTAATCCAAAAACGTCTTCTGAAAATAATAATAACATGATTCATGCTTTAGCTATACAGTTTTTCGCTATAAATTTACATTATTATCCCACATTTGCATTTCTTTTCTCACAAAATGTAAAATTTGCTTGCTGCTTGCGATAAGAGAATGCTTATAGGTAATGTTGACACTTTAGTTTCGTAAATACCTACAGGTACAACAGATAAAAACTAAGGTAATTGAATCCATGTTTTGTAAATAAAACAATGACAGTTGGTTTTTGTAGTCCCAGATACGGATACTTTCAGAAAATATGTAAAGATATTTCTACATGATAAATATTGTATAAATCAATATAAGTTATCTGTAGGTAATACCACAGAATCAATGTAAACCAACGTGTAGGGCACTGCATATGCACGCTAGTCATACATTGGCAAAAAGCTGAACTCTGGCATCGCATATCCACGCTAGTCAACCATTGGAAAACGGCTGAACTCTCACAGAAGAAAATAAATTTGCAAAATGCTGAACTCTCATAGACGCAGAAAGCATTGCCAAATTGAAATGAAGTTAGGATGGAGGATTCTAACTATTCACAGGACTGACATTTCATTTCGTTTTGGCCATCATAACGTATTAAACCTTGTGTTTATTGATCTACAGTCCAGTTGGACAGACTGCTTTTAGTCTACAACCGGCATGCTAAACAGTCTATATATAAATTATCAATACATTTTGTCCACTCTTAGTTTCGGACTCATAAAAAAATAGCTGAACGAAAATAGTATATCTGTTTGGTAGCAGAGAAAATCAAAGTGCAGTATTTGCATCAATTAAATTTCAAAATAACCTTTTGTAAGATTTCTGAAATTGTTGTAACTATATTTTTAATCGAAGGTTTTGTCTGTTTTGGTCAGCGAGGTTTCATAATTCTTGTAAAGACTTAAAATAAAAAATCAAATTTCTACTATTTTGGATTATGGCTGTTCTTATTTTGCTGCTGATGACAGGTTACTCACTGAAAATAACATTTTTTAAAATTTTGTCTAGCAAGATGAGAACGGATAGTGAGCAAAGTTAACAACTTTATCATGATTAAGGATAAAACAACATGAAGTGAAAATCATTAATTGAAATATAAACCGCCAAAGTGCTCGTTTGAAATAATGTTTGCATTTTAAATTAAATGCTAATGTGCCCAAATTAAATGCAACGGCTGGTAATAGTTGAGGTCAACAAAATATGTACCAATTATAATAAATTGCAGACTTTAACACTCATATGTTTGCTTATCTATTTAAAGAGCGTTTAAATAATATTTCTTATAAATATGAGACGAGATATTTTAATGACAGTTCTTATTCAATGCTTTAATAATATATAATCTAAACAGATAACTGTTTAGTGGTAAGAACATGATATTATCACACTATGTAGTGTTGACAGGCATAAAAATACAATTATTTACAATTCTCAGACATTTTTATATATCGTTAAAAATTCCTGTCACATGCGTGTTTTCTGATATACACAACGATATATAAAGACTTACTAAAACAATTGTATATTGAATAAAAAGAGGTCTACATAATGAACAAAAATCAATTGCTCACATATACTTGAAGAAATTCAAGTACTAGGTTGACGGCGTTAAACTTAAACAATCTGAAATAGAAATGAACGATGGCGCTGCATACAAAAGTAAGTGAACGACAAATCTCTATCTAACCTGAATACCGGAGCAAATCTTCTAACCTTCAACATATTGTACAGAGGTCTAAACATATTTACATGGTAAAATACTCAACATAATCACTAAACAAACAACACATGCAAGAAGACGTTTATGGCATTCGTTTTTTCTGATATTGTATCATAGTTTATAAATTGCAAAATATTTTTAAGCAATTGCATTTAACCTGTTTCTATAGAATTCCTTTGATTTTAGCCTAATGTGAATTTTTGTAATATATTTTAATTTAATTTCATTATTTCTGCAATAGGGAACAAACAGACAGGCTTCAGCACTGTTACTATGTTGACCAAAATAATATAGAAAAATGATTTGATATTTTTCGGGAACTTTTAAAATTTTGGATTATTGTAATATTCATGAAAAGTAAAAAGACATGGTTTCCTTTAAGCTTTTGCATATATTAAGACATATATATATATATATATATATATATATATATATATATATATATATATATATATATAGAAAACAATATTAAATGGACTTGAAAATTAAGGCCGTATACATAGTCAGTACATTTTCTGTAATTTTTGTATATAATTATAGTATAACAAATACGAAATCTTGATCGAATGACAGAAAATTCATTGACTCACGAATGCGCGTTTTTTTTACATAAAATGTTGAAATTTCTCAGTGGAAAGTTGATTTTGGTAATATCACTCCAATTAAGTTTGTCTTTGACTTCAGACGTACATGACTTATTTTCTTATAATAAGCAAGGACGTATATTAATATGCGTAATAAGGAACGATCGTTTAATATATATGGTCATTTTGATATATTAGGCCTGATTGGTACATATAAAACACATACTTTAACAGCACTGCTGTACAAGCACTTAGTAGTTTTGCTGTCAATGTGAAAAAACTCACCACCTGGAACATGTTACAAAATGAATGAATTATACCTTGGCCATAAAAATTAAATAACTAATGGTAAAAATTAGCATGTATAATGTGTTGTATAACATATCATTAAACAATATTTACTGACTAATACACAATCTGTCTTCTGATATAATAAATTTCAAAACGATATAAATACGACCATATCAAAAAAAAAATAAAAAAATAAAAGTAAATGACAAGATATTTTTTTCCTACAAAGTAATGCCTAACTGATATCTAAACTGTGTGAAATTTTAAACTTTATTCAGTTTTGTGATCTGATAGGAAAGGCAATCATTAAATTTATGGCCCTGTGGTAAGGCTTTGGAAACGTAGATAGCCCGACACCATTATAACACTGAACTGGAAACTGTTACCTTTTTGGTAGTGAAAACTTTACATCGGGGATAATTGTTGCTGTCGTGTTCAAATATCTTTCTTTTATAACATTCTCATAAATCCTTATTTATACAGAAAACAAAGTTTTTGCAAATGTTATTCTTTTAAATCCAGCCTTCTTACCAAAAGATCAAATATTCTTTTTCTGAATTTAGCTGTTTACGTAGGGTAAAAAACTGATATGTCATGCTTTTATTGTCGTAAAAATTCAATTACATAATAAGGATAGTTCGGAGTTCGATGCTTTATCTTTTGACCAATTGTGTACTAAACATTACTTAGATAACCGACAGTCCGACCTCACTGACAGTCTGAAACAGAAACCTACTGCCTTTTTATCATAAATCAATTAGGTAGATAAAATGTTTTGTTAAAATCAATTTAAGCAAACTAAAATAACTCCTGGTATTAAAATATTGTATGTAACACGGTGTTAGGTCTCGTCTTCCCATTGACTGTGAGAATACAATACGGAATTTAATACATCATCCAAATTACTCTTTAAGATTTATAGATAATACTATACAAACTGCTCAGATAATTATATATTGAGATATTGTGTACACAAATATGTCAGGACATAAAAGACGTTGCCATTTTTAGACGGAGTTACGTTTAAACAAATAAAAAAGACAGAATTTACACTATACGTATAGTAATGAAATCATATAAAAGGGCAACTGTATTGTGTAAGCATCTTTTGCAAATATTTTGTTATAAATAACAATAGTAATCTTATTTAAATGTGAAATATTGCATTAGAAAGGCTACTGAAATATATGATGATTCTTGACTATAAAATCCTGCGGGAAGTCTTGAGTTTGAATTTTCTTCCGTAGTGCGACAGTGTTCTACCAGCAGACTAGGCTCCTTTAGCTAGCCGGCAGATTAGCGGCGAGCACCTCTTGACCCATCTTTCAAAATTACGTATTGTCACTCTCTCCTTTCAAGATTGTGGTCATGGAGTTAGTAGTCTACCTGTATTGGGTTTTATTCGTATGTTTACTATACTATAGGGAAACGGGACAGATAAAGGGGAGGTTTGTGTACCCATGAACCGGTTTAACCCTACCGCTGGCTTTTGCTAGTGCCGGTACCAAGGTTCCTATCATTGTTTACGTTTGTCTTTTGTCTTATTTGTGTTTTTCCTGTGTAGTTCCCTAGCAGATTGTGGCATGTAATTATAATATTCAGCCATTGTAGGTGTTTCCTGTTGTCCCTTTTATTTCATTGAATGTCTATGTTTGGATATAGGAATGTCTGTTGCAACCATATTAATATCTCTTCCATCATATACGATTCTCTTATTATTCACTGCATTTAATATAAGAAGTGCACGTTATATTTGATTTCTCCACTTTATAATAGATGTCAAAGGTCATCACCCGTTTTGAATTTCTATCCTATACTGAATCAAATTTATCATGTTTTCTATGCGAAATAACCTTATGAGGGTGAATGTAGTAAAGAAACTCGGGGCTAGATATATTCCAGTACATTTAATCCAACAATCTTATGAAACTTGAAATTGAGGAAGAGTTATCCCGACCTTTACATGTTTTAGTTTTTCTGAAAGCATAAAACACTGTAAGTAACACGGAGTTCATAGAATATTAATAATTATAGATAGGCATAGTATACCGAAATTCATTCATTAGATAAAAGTAGAAGATATTGGAAAGACATGCCCACATGAACTCCTTTGGTTGTACGCCGGGTTCTTCGACGAGGTAAGTGTCTCCTATTGTACATGGATATGCTACCTAATGTGAGGAATGACATGTCCAACGTTAAATCGTACCAATAGACAAGTCATGTCCAATAATAAAGATGAAACGACTTAATGGTAGATCTGGTCAAATGTAAAAATGGCAGTCGCCAGTTATACTAGTGAATCAATTCAATTCATAATGGCGACCATAGAATTTATGGAGGATAAATTTTTAGAGTTCTACCTCATATCATTGGAGGACAAGTTTTCTTGTAAGTATAAAACATTTGTAAAATGTTGGAAATGGGAGGATGCTCTAGCATATCAGCTGAGATACATATACACGGGCTCCTGTACACAAAGGGATGAGATGGGGAAATTTACAATAGCAAAATTGATATCACGTTTGTCATAAATTATAGTTTTACTGTCTATCGCTGTCAATTTCGAGAAACAGATCATCTTCGTCAATTTCGAGGAACAGATGTGAATTTTTAGTTTCTGTACTGTCTGAAATATATTTTTTTGCATTTTCTTAACCTAGCTACGCCACCAGTTGATCATACAGATTTAATACCACTTTTTGTGTTTGACAGAAGTTCAAAATTTGTATTGCCAGTTTTGGTTCCCCTTATTTGTATTCTTCGCCAGAACGGTGCTTTTACTGCATTGTCATCAAATCTTTGTACCATTTCCTGCTGATAACGGGTATTTTTTGGCCACCTCTCGGTATTCAAGAAAAGTGGAAATCACATAAAATATTATAAGGTTGCAGGGTGCAATTACTCATCAGCGTATATTTCAATTCAGGAGACCAAAGAACTAATCAAGAAGTCAAAGTCCGAGGCATCAGTAAACTGGGAAAAATCCAACATTCTCTTCTACACGTTTCCCATAACCATAATGATAAACAAAAGCTTGAAAGGGAAACAGAAAACATTTATGTATTTACATCCTACAGACATCTAGTGAATCTACATTTGCTTAATAAAAAGCAATGTACTCATAAAAAGTATTTAACCATATTCTTACCGAGGTTACAACGGCGTTATCAGATAATTATATTCAGTTTTAACACCTTTTAGGTTTATTTTCATTACTTTATATTGTAATGTCAGGGACAATAAAAGTGATAAACTGAAATGTAAATCAGCTATCGTGTAAATTGTAGCAATAAGTGTTCTAACTTTCCTCCAAGCCAAACGCTTCAATAACTGAACACATAAGCATAAAAACAGCTATCTATTTGACATCTCCATTGTTACTCTGTAAAGTAACGGGCAAGTCATTTGTTACATCCATTTAACATTAACAAAGATACTTTGTGCGTTTGCTTTTTTATCAAACCCACCGTTGAAGACTATAAATCATCGATGAGTATTTCTGTTCAATGTAAAATTAGTATTGAAGACTGTTGGTGTTCATTGAATATTCGTTATAACTAAGTAACCCATCATTTACCTAAAAGCATAGAGAACCATACGCAATGGCAGCATAAAGGATACCGATATGCTGTTGTCGAATCTATGTTTCTCTAGACGAACAGAGGAAACAAAACAGTCCCAGATATGATGTTGCTCTTGAAAACCAGTTGTAGCATTATATTCACCAACATGCTGTCGTGACAGATTTATGATGCACTGTAAGACCAGTGGGAACATAGCATACATAGTTAAGTTATGGACATATAGGGACCAGTGGCGACATCAAAGATACTGATGCGTAGTAAGCAAATGCCAACACAAGACATCAATAAGTTGTACACAAATTTATGATGCTGTGGGAGACCAGAGGTAACAGATAAGATACCAATTTGTTGTGGAAAAATTTATACTGCCTTTGGAGACCAGTGGCAAGAAACAAACCAATATGTTATTCTCAGTTTTATGATGCTCTAGGAGACAAGAGGCAGCATACAGTTGACACCGATTTGTTTTGGACAGATTAGTGATGCCTTTGGAGACATGTGTTCACACACTGTGGACCCAAAATACTAATTGTGAACAGATTTATGAAACAATGGAAGACCAGTTGCAACACAACAGATGCCAATATGTTGTCGATAGATTTATGATGCCATAAAATTATTGATCCTGAAGACCATTTGAGGAAAACATACACCGATATAAGGTGGACAGATGTTTGATGCTCTTGGAGGCCAGTGGGAACTTAACAGGCATCGACGATATATTGTCGAGATATATATGTTGATTCGAGGGACCATTGTTCATAAAACTGATTCCAATGTGTTATAGGCAGTTTTATGACGACATGGGAGACCAGTGGCAACATAAGATACAACGGTATGTTGTGAACAGATTTTAAAATATTCTGGGGACCAATTGCAACAAATATATTTTGTCTTCAGATTTATGATGGCCTAAAAGGCAAGAGGAAGTATAAAAACACCGATAGGTTGTTGACATGATGTTCTTGGAGACCACTGGAAAAATAATAGATTCCAACATTTTATTGATAGATTTTTTATGCTCTGGTAGGTGTTTGGAAGCATAATAGTTCACAAAAATTATCATGCTTCGAGCGACAAGTGTTAACAGACACCGACATGTTGTGGAAAAATTTCGTCACCCTTGAAAAGTAGGAACACAGCATTGTGTTCTTACTTACGTATAATGATGTCACGCTTGGTACAAATAATAATTACCCTTTAGTCTGATGGTATTGTGGTTTGTTTGACTTGTTGACTTCCCAAAGGAAATTTTAACTTCGACTTGTTACTAAGGAATTCATCTGTAAATATCCACCAAGAAAAAGAATGCTATAGAAACTTATAAAAATTCTTTCTTATCAAAAGGAACCATTGCAACTGCAATTAAAGCGTAAACATGTATTTTATATAATATGTTAAGTCATCCACATTTATGTCAACAACTATGAACATTTTGATCAATTTCAATTAAACAAATAAATTTCTTAATGCAAATGTGAAGGTCATAAATCAATAAAACTCGATTCGTTATTGAAAGGGATACTAAAAAAACATATGTAATCTATTCAAAGTTAATGAAATGAAATTGATTGCTTATGACGCATCATGGTGACAAAGGCGAAGTAAAAACAGATATACAAAAATGTTATCAAAACAACGGCAGTAGAATGCCGAAGGAACAAAGAACAAGATTGCATTAAGCAAAGTCCAGAGACAAGGCAAAAGCAAGAAAGCAAGATGACGGAAGACCAAAGACGCTGCACAACCACAAAACACAAACACTACAAATGCAACAAGAACAACAAAAAATAAAATAAAGCACTAACGGTGTAAACTCTAAAAATGAGTGACAGCAGGTGTTCCGGAAAAAGCATTCGCGGCATTTCTATCTCGTTTTTATAATTTTGCCAGTCTAAAACGAACAATCCCATGGACAATGGCACATAACATGAGCAAAGCGCAGAAAAATGAAGACACTCACAAATACAAAAATGAACAAGACGGACCCAATAAAAACCAAGGGATGGGATCAGGTGCACAGGTAGAGTAAGCATCTCCTGCTTCTTATAAGACACCCGCCGTGATGAACATGTCAATTCCAGGAGTAAAGTCAAATCCGGTAGAGGAAAGTCAAACTTAAGGGGCATAGAAAAAGATCTGTTGTCATCTGGGAAACATATATCCAAAGTTTTCTTACAATCGACTTGATGAGTGTCCTGTGTTTTTCTATATGTTGTAATCGTCCACTAGCTTTAAACACTAGTGCTTTTGTCGGGCAACGGATGACAGTGATTGTAAGAGCACTTTGCCAGTTTGTTTAATATTTGTTGACAATCCCGCATTCTTGACCAGAATAGACATGGATGTAGCGATGTTCAACATTTACATTTATAGCAAAGAATTCCGCTCAAACCGATGCTAGGGACCGTCTTGAACTTGCTATGAGGTATATATGAGCAAAGCTCATTGAAAGACACATTGTGACTTCAAGATGAAGAATAACAATAAAAGAGTTGTTCCTTTGCCTGTTTTACCATGTATTTGTAGAGACTTTGTCTTATGTGCATTTACTCCATATCCTTTCATTCATCATCCCATAGCGGCCCACAAGACCGTGATGTCGGCCGTAAAAATTTCCTAAGTTATGACTTCAAGTTATGGGTAACATACCATCGCTTAAGTAGCCTATTTGTAAACAACCGAGCTCTATCAAGGTAGTCACTGTATTAACTAACTACAGGTCCTTGAGTAGCAAATGAGTTGGGAGATGTAAACTCCATTTCCACTTCTTTTGGAATGTTTCTACAAAAGAAACGTAACTTGACTATTGGAAAAAAAGTTAATTAATCGCGTTTGTAGTGTACCTCTTTTGTCAATTTCCAGATGAAGTCGAGGTCGATGTTGAAGTATCTATACTATTCTATAGTTTCCTTAATGTCGAGTTCTTTTGGATAGATAAGATGAAGAAAATGATCAAAGCGAGGGTTGTTTAGGGGTTTAAATATCATCTATATAACAGAAGCTGAAATTGAAAAACTGTTTAGCTTATACCAGTGTTCAATAGTTGTCGATGCAAAAAGTGCAACACTTACCCAAATAAACGCTCGTCCGAGGATTTAGGATTGAATCTTAACACATAAAATGACATTGACAATTTCTAAAAAGATGATGAAGATGTAGAAGAGGAATTATATCTTAAAGTCGGAGATGCTGATTCCTTCCCCTAACTCAAGGTGCCCGTTGGGTAGAGCCATTTTCCAAAATAAGGATATACAAGAGATGGTTCCTATTTCTATAGAACTTGTAACAAAATCAGAAAGTTATAACTTCGCCGACATTGTTCTTTATTCTGTTATATTGCCTTGTCAGTACTGGCATCGTACACTGTTATTTCCTCATGGTTGTTGAATCAGATGATACCATGTTTCGCACCAAACGACCCTTTGGATTATTTTAGCATAAAATGATAATGCTTGTTTGTAAATTCATCGAATTATGTAACATGTGATATTTTCTGCTATGTCTTCTTTGAGTAAGGTTTAAGTGGAATTTCAAAAATGAAATGAATTCTGCCATAAACTGCATGTCGCAATCTTTTACCAGTTATTTAGGCTATTCCGATAGTATGGAATAACAGTCATATAGTTCATTCAAAACGGTGTGAGTAATCTTGGGAATGACTGTCGCAGTAGGTGTCCGTTATAAATATGTATTTAATTCTCAATATACGGCTTATATTCTCAAACAACTTACTGAATGGGAATTTTAAATTCAAATTTGAATAGAATTTACAATTTATACCCATGAACATTTGATATTTTAATTATCCCGTTCTCCTTTGCATTTAAATCCCACAATGAAAGAAAGTGAATGAGGAGGGACGGTTTTGATATGAACTCAAGCGCAAGTGAGTTTGGATTATCATTTTGTAACAAGCTACTTGGTTGTTGAATAAACATATTAATTTTCATTCAAACTATAATTTTTATATTACAATGTCCCTTTCGCAGAATAAAACAACATCTGTGAAAGTATATGTTGTAGAAGAAATTTTAATAAGTTAAACGATTGAGAGATTAACTCAGTATACCGGAAGTTACAAATATACCCGATAGTCATTCGCAGGGTATTGTAAAACTTTGTTTCGACAGTCATTCGCAGGGCATTGTAAAACTGTGTTTCGACAGTCATTCGCAGGGTATTGTAAAACTTTGTTTCGACAGTCATTTGAAGGGTATTGTAAAACTTTGTTTCGACAGTCATTTGAAGGGTATTGTAAAACTGTGTTTCGACAGTCCTTCGCAGGGTATTGTAAAACTTTTTTTCGACAGTCATTCGCAGGGTATTGTAAAACTGTGTTTCGACAGTCATTCGCAGGGTATTGTAAAACTGTGTTTCGACAGTCCTTCGCAGGGTATTGTAAAACTTTTTTTCGACAGTCATTCGCAGGGTATTGTAAAACTTTTTTTCGACAGTCATTCGCAGGGTATTGTAAAACTGTGTTTCGACAGTCATTCGCAGGGTATTGTAAAACTTTGTTTTGACAGTCATTTGCAGGGTATTGTAAAACTGTGTTTCGACAGTCATTCGCAGGGTATTGTAAAACTTTGTTTCGACAGTCATTCGCAGGGTATTGTAAAACTTTGTTTCGACATTCATTGGCAGGGTATTGTAAAACTGTGTTTCGACAGTCATTCGCAGGGTATTGTAAAACTTTGTTTCGACAGTCATCATTTGAAGTGTTTATCAAGATGAAGAACAACAACAGAACCGTTGTTCCATTGCCTGGTTCTGCCATTTATTGTAGAGACTTTGTCTCATGTGCATTTACTCCATATCCTTTCATTGTTTATTCAAACCCTTACCATGATCAGAATTTCAAATTTCAAACAATATTCATTACAAGTCTCAGATTTTTTCTTTGTTAAGGTAATAAGCTACTCATGAGTCTGTATTTCTGACAGATTTTTGAGGTCATCTGTTTTTATCTATTACAAAGTTATATGAAATGCTGTTTTTTTATTATTTCATTTTATACATCTGTAAGAGCATTCTGACAAAATTTTCATCAAATTTTATTTATTTTGTCAAATTCATTAATGGTAAAACGTTGCTCATATTAAAACTATGAAAAATCCAGAAGAGTTCAAATTCCAACCAAATTTTTAATCACCTGTCTCTGAAAAAACAAGATCATCAACCTATCATTTTTGGTTCGCTAAAATAAATTCTTTTGCAATTTTCTAAAATATCCCTGTTATCTGAAATCATATCATTTTCGAATTGAGTAAAATATTATATATAGCCCAATAATGGCATGGAGCTTGCTATACTTATGCATTTGTATCTGTTGGTTCTAAATTCAAATTTTACACTCATTTACCATACTATTTACCACTAAATTGTATTCGAAAATTTTGGACTTGTTGGTCGATTTCGTGTCAAATAAATTAACAACAGTTGAATATCTTATCCGATTCAATTAAAACCAAAATATCACAAGGAATTGTGATATTAAGTTGGTAAAAGGGAGATTTCAACGAGTTATGAAAGTGAATCAGAAAGTGAATTTAGAAATGGGACCACAAGATTTGCTATAATATGAATTGTGAATTTAAATAATAGTAAGTAATAGCATTTATGATGATTTAAATGGAACCGTTTGGTCGTTTGTAAAATCATTTTCCGTAGTTCAAGAAAACTGGATACTTTAGCTAGCCAGCAATCTAATGACAAATCACCCATTGACCATTTTATATAAACTTCTTTTCATGCTTTTGGACAGTCAGCATGTAGCCTATCTATATATTATTGACATTATATGTTGTGGTATAGGAAAAAAGAAATGGCATAGGTTTGGATACCCTACAGCAGTCACTGGTTACGATATAAAGTTTTGATATCTCCAACTCTTGCTGTTGTTCTCTATGATTTATGTTGTGCTTTGGAGTTACATGTAGCTGATCAATGGCTTATGTTTTACTGTAGTTGTCTGGGTCTTTAATACTCTAATTTGTTGAACTGATTGGGCATGGTTTAATATTCTCTTTCTTATAGATAAGATTAAAACGAATAATCCCGATACAACTGACCCGTGACCAGTCGAGTGAATTAAACAGAGTAATACCTTTCGTGCATTTTACAGTCTGTAATCAATTTTCCATTTAGGAGGCACCGAATTTTAATAAGAGTCGTTTTTATAAATCTCTAAAAAACGATTGCTAAAAGAGGTTTTGCTAAAAATGCCCATATGTGCATTTCAAACTAATTCCAATAAAAGCAGCTCTTGGCCAAAACGACAACGCTTCAAGTTTTTCAATTATATAAAAAATACAACGATTTGTAAAATTTAAAAAAGCACCAGGCGCACCTATTTGTCAAGCCAATTATGTTCATCCAACAGTTTTGATTATAAGTTAGACGTATAAACGTCAGCCTTTAGCTACATAGTCTTGCCATGACGTTTTAACACCAACATAAACAATGCTTTACTCTGAGTGACCGTATAATAATGACGGGTTACAGATTATACCTTAAACTCGGATATGTTCTCAAATGAAAGTCGACACAATAATACAAACTGCTACTGAAATATTCTACTAGAATTAAAGGATACGGTGTGCATTCTTTATTTTATTGTAAGTTTAGAAACGCCTCCCGCGGGAAAACATTATTCGATCATAACGCTACATTCACACAAGCGGAAATAATCACGTGACGATCAGTAACACTAGAGCGTTAACGTCACATAATTTGCTGGCTTTTCTCACTATTAAACATAACTTTTTCCAGTGGTTCCGAACAAAACAACTTGAATAGAGATTAAAACAAGAACAGCGTTATAATAATTACACTTGTAGAGAATGGATTAATTCTGTGATTAGTACTATACAATACTTATACCGCTAAATCGGGATTTACAATATATAATCCGTTGATAAGGGTGCTTAATGATACTCTTGAACTGATTGGAGAATAAATGTTGGTAATTGATCGAATTATCAAACCACTTGTTAAAGTGATTCCATGCTACCTTAGTGCTCCGTCAATTTGCATTGAATGTATGTACTATAATTCTGTGTTTATTTGGGATACATAATTTATAATTTCCTTGGAGTGAAGCCTTTTAATCATTCCAATGATATGTTTTCAACCATAAAAAGGATAACTTTTTAAACAAAAGAATTGTCAGAGGCCGACATCACACGATTACCATCTGACGAAACATTGATTCTGAGGAGCTTCCCAACCGGAAGTGTGGCAACCGAAGCAGGAAAGGTAGAATATTTACTTTTTTATTCAGCAGGCAGTCATCCGTGTTAAGTGCAGAATTTTTGTTATTCATATTGTTCACGGCTTTTAGGCAAGTTAATTATTATTTTCAGCTATGAGAAAGCTTTTATGTTAATTATTTCAACATTAAAGAACAATTTAAAATTGAATATCAAATTTCTATCATTTTTAAAATTTTAATTGCTGATAAATTGGTATAATTTGGCAGAAAGGTTCACACGGATTCCAATCCTACTACTGTATTTATATGTAAGTAATCAATAAAAGTCCTTTTTGTCAGAAAAGTTGCCTTGTCATTATAAAATATTATGCAACAAAAATTGAACCTAATATAAGAAAGTCATTTTTCAAAAATATGGATTAATACTGCATTACACGTTGGGTTTGGGATTCATAAGAAGATAGTAAAACAATACTATAACAAAAAAGGTGGGTATTTCATGTTCGGTCATCAGCCTTACTTCAGAACTACCATAAGTGACAGAGATAAGGTTTTGTTTTATTTGTCCTGTTCATGCCGTCCATATTCAGTGAAATGTTTTGGACTTTGATACTTGATTTCACTGTTATGCATTTTCCTTTGGCATTCGTTTGTCGATGTATTTTATTTTATTTCAAATGAAATCAATAAACATGGCACTTGATTTCCAGTTTTGTATACTCGACATGATCATAAAAGCAAATCATCGAGTTAGTATTATTTTAATTACCTAATTTTAAATTTAAAATCACTACATGGGATATGTATTTAGACCACCATGCATGGAAATATGACCGGGTCATCTTGTAAATGTTAATGAAGCCTAAATCGAAGCGGATTAGATTTGTATAATTCGTTATGTTATACAATATAACAGTGTGGATTTGAACAAAAATTACAATAATATTCAAAATTTAGAATAGAAATTTTGATGACTGGAACAATTTGTTTCAATACTAAGATGTTAATTTACGTAGATTGGGTATTTCCACACATGCCCTCCTGTAAAACTTTCTCTTTTATTCTAATTTTTATCTCAATATAAAATGCGTTCTCACATTTACAAATAATTTATGCAAAGTATTGGGGAACGGACAATTTGATAAAATTCTATTAAGTTTAATTTTTATGTCCAAAAGATGAACACTAGAAGATTTATGCGAGGACGTTTCTCTGAAACCTTTGGTTGTTTAATATAGAGTCAGCGATGTGCATTAGTGTGAAATCAGTTCTTTCATCTCGTTTGTTAGATCATTGCTATCATACAGGTATGCCAGATTTCATATGAAAAGGATTAAAAGTGAAGCTTATGACTCGATCCTCGCCGAAGACGTTATATTTACATCCGAGCCTTCCCCGGGTAACGTCACAGGCTAAAAGCTGTCACCCCAAAACAAATAAAAGTTAGATCGTTGAAAGTAGTAATGGCTCGTGTGGATTTTAACTGATAACAAGGATAAACAATATATTTAACGAAACCTCATTCATAAGATTTTTCGTATTATCAACGCATTGCCTTTTACCTGTTTTAAATACGATGTATGCATTATAATATTATCTGCAGTTATCCAAACTATAAATCGTTGGAATCATTTGTGAACAACCAATCAAAATGCACAATATAGGAAATATTTTGAAGTGATGACTGCTTCTGTCAATCAGTACTTTGTTACGTTTACAGTCAAAATAATGAATGGATACTTACACTAAATATGTATGAGGGAAAACCACATATCACTTTGGATTACCATTTAATTTTATAAAAAAAATTATAAGTGTTTATTTGATGTTACATATCTTTATCCAGTGTCAAAATCATACTTGAGATTCATGTAAATATGACTTAACTGTGTGATATTGTTTTTTGTCTTAGTGTTTTCAAGAAAAAGGAAGTAATATGCGAAGATGACAGGACCAAAATGGCAGCAGACTGTGTTATTTCTTCTAGGATTATTATCTTCATTAATATTAGTCGTTCGTTCAGAAATATGGTGGTATGTATCTAATTTAGTTATCAAAAAATTAAAACCAAGGTGTTTTATATGCAAACTTGCCCAATTATTAAAGAGTCTAGAATTTTTTGCATGCTTACGATTTACCAAATGACAAGAAAAACAAAGCACAGGAAAAAATAATCTTGTGTATTTAAATGAAAATCTTCATTCAACTTGTTATACTTGTCGAAAAACTACGAATATTCCCGCATTCGAGTGCACTCATTTAAATTGAAATAAGTGCCATGGAAGAATTTGTACAAAAGTGTAATATAAAGACTATGTAAATTATGACAAATATGAGAAATAAGTTCAACCACATGGGTGAAATTTAAATCGGCTTATAGATGAATATTTGAATACAATACAGTTTTACAGGATAGTTAGAATACAACCACAATAAGGGTTTCATATATTGTAGTGTGAACATTTAGTTATTACGTCAAATTAACTATACTCCTCATAAAGAAAATAGGTTGCATTAATATTTGTATGTTTAAAACAATAAGTCCTGTTTTCTCAGCACTTGTAATATGACATGTGATAGAGAATTTAAGTCTAAATCTGCAGTTGAAAATGTATTTATATTTGATATTTAACACGCCACCTCTCTAGTCTAGTCTTTACCTGCTTTTTGTGTTTACAGTTCTAATTTTCTATCAATCAATAATGGGAAATGAAATAACAAATATAAATAAAAAAGTCAAGTACAAAAGTATTCAATTATTCATTAAAAAGAAAACGTTAAAAACAAATTGAAAAAAATTAAAAATGAAACCGAAAAACAGATACAATTATTTTTAATACATTTTTAAAACTATGCCAAATTCAACATGACAAAAAACCGTCAGCATGATATAATAAAACAGCAGAAGAAATATTATTGCTATTCATTATTAGAAACAGAACAAATTATGTTTAATTCTTCAAAGGATATAGAATCATGCAAAGCTACACTACAAAGCATTATATGTGAACAATATATTTGCTATGTACACATTAAAATTTCTCACCACTTCACATTTTCTTTAAATAATAAGATATATAACGCAATATATAAAATGTTAGGTATAACAAACCATACAACTGCTCACATCAATCACATATTTCTCTCAAAGAGCCATGTTTATATTCTGCCCCATTACACCCGTGGCTTCATAGACTTTTAATACTGCCAACACATTCTTCTAGCAGTAACCAAGTGAGAAAAGTATAATATAAATCATACAATTCAATATACACAGTGCTTATATTGGTGATAAAATAGATACTAGAGGAAATTGTGCAGAACAACAAACAAACATTTAGTATGCGTTTGTTATTTATTGGTACATGCTTTATTAATATCCTTGCTAAATTAATTAATGGCAGTGTTGTCATAGTTGTTAAGTAAAAAAAATATTTATGTAAATATAGTCCAAAAACTAGTGAAACGTAAATGTGTCAGTCTGGTGATGCAAATATAGTTAAATATAAAAATAACTTAAATATTGTCATCTTGTAGCGATAGTTTTATGGACAATCATAAAGAAAAATGTCAATGTAAATGATACTAAAATTGTAATGAATTTACTTTGATTAATTATTTTTGAATGCAAATTAACCATTGAAAAATGTCGCCAATAAAATGAATATTATACATATAAAAATATTAGGATTTAGGAATCAAAGTGCATGAGATAAACTTTTTGTAATGTATTACAAGAAACAAAGCCGGTATTGTTGTTACATGCTTATACTTTTATAAGTTTTTTGACATAAGTAAGTCTGTTCATACTATCAAATAACATGTTATTATAATATATATGGTAACATAACTCCATGTGTATCGCCTTAATATTTATGATAGACAGTAATACATTTTGTAGACATCCCACATACATGTAGCTTTCTTTGGATGCTTCATACCATTCCTTTGAAGGCTTTTATCATAATTTGGATTTTTGATTAATTTTTACACGTTCCCATGTATGCTAAATTTAAAAAAAAATTATTTTAACTCAAACTTATGAATTTTTCAACGCTTTGCATAATATTAATGCTGGAGACTTTTGTCAAGGAAAATCTATGTCAAAGAAACAATAATCTGAACTTAAAAATTAGCGCTCAAATACATTTGGTGTAAATATAAATAATTTTACCTTTAGAAAATTTAGTGCTTATTAATATGTTATTAAGAAAATTCACTTTGGTATCTATATTTGTAATCTACTAACAGGACTGTGAACAAGGTGAAACTTAAAAAAAAGAGCCTGATAAATGCATAAAACATTCATGTTAGGAGATAACTAAAAATACTTTGTCTCCAGTGGGAGACAGTAAAATACAATTTTTGGATGTTGGTATATTTACCAGATAACTTGACAAAATACAAAAATACAAGAATGACCAATAAATGTGGACAAGCATATTTTATATACGTCGGACTAAAACTATTGACACAGAGAGTAAAAAGATGAAAAGGTTCTGAGGTCACTGTCATCAGGAGCAGAATTTAAATTTGTCTAATAAATCGAAATAAAAAGGATTCGACAAAATTTAAGATTTAACCAAATGCTTTTGAAATAATTTTGGCAAATTTATTACCAAAATGAAAGAAAAATAAACAACAGAAATTCATTTGATGTGACCAATTATCGCAGAAAACTAGAAAAATATAATATGTGGATAATGTACAATTGGAAGAAAAAATGAATAGATATTGACAAAATCACCAAATAATATTCAAAAATAAAATGGCAAAAATATCAGATAATGTGGAAAATGATAAAAAGACGTAAGGTCAACTACATATTCAGTCTGAGGCAGTCAAAACAGATACAACCGGAAATATTTTCTTGGTGGTCTCACTTGCAAAAGTATTATTTTCTTTCACTGATTAAGTACATCTAAAAGTTTTTCCTTAAAAATATGCAGTATATCTTATAAGATATTTGGGAGATAAAAATCCTGCTCAAATCATGCAAGATAACTATTATCTCAAGTGTTCAAAACTTCCGGTTGCACTTCAAAACATCGAGATACATTTTCTCAGTTTCGACTGCTTTGAATTTCAGGCATCGCCCTACATTCATTAATATGATTTAATTCAAAAACCATACAAACACAAAACACAGCTATCTTTGTAACATACAAAATGGAAACCAGCAGTGATAAGATAAAGATTCAATTCTAAACACACTTGGTCTGTTAATTAAACAGTTATGCTTAAACGACTTTTATATGGTTAACTGGGTGCTCTCTTCAAGGGCCTTTTTGAATATAAAAAGATCATATTCATGCTTAAAAGTAAAGTAAGACAGAAAAACAATAAAACTTCAGAATTATTGCAAATCACTACATGCATTTGAATTTTAAAATAAACATGCATTTATCTATATTGGAATCTACAGTGATTTGTTGTTCGTTGATTTAGGCAAATAGAGATATTCTGTGTTTCTTCCCAGTACCAAAAGACATCAAAGCATCTATTGTAAATTTTGGCGATTCATTTGAATGCCAATGGAAAAAAATGTAATTTGTTTCCTGTAGGTGGTCATTTTGAATTTAGGTTCTGCGTATGGCAATTTCGACAACTATTGACGCTTCAGTGCAGATTAAATCGAAACATTTGGAAATCCATAACCCGTAATATGTGTAAAAGCTGATAGAGAACAAATAACCAATTTGATATACAAAGGAAAGCCAAAATCAACCAAGGACAGTGATATTCCATAGGGAGATACTCCTTAGTTTTAAACAGAATTTTCTCAAAGTTTCAAATTGAAATGTCATAGTTTATTAGTTCGGGTTGCCACACTTCTTTTTGTATAACCTGATGTCGTCTGTAATCCCATTGGTCATTCTTTTGGATACGAAAATAAAGGTTTTGAAATTTCAATATCAAAACAATAGGTGGTATTCAAAAAGTTGCACAGTGTATCAAATCGCTTTTTTAGTTACTAAATATTTTTGTTTGGCATACCTGTTTCAACTATCCGCCAAAACAAATTAAATTTCTGTATCCGTCATAGGAACAGGCAGATTTTGTTGATCAATGTATCAATTCTTATCATTTAAAACAATCTCCTTACATTTGGAAGGGCCTGACACCCTTTAATAGTTATGACCCCTCTTGCTGGTATGCTTAAACCTGTTGTAGTAAGTTAAATAAATAACGAACAGATACGTGTAACATATGTTGTTGTAGTTCTGACGTATGTTTACATCAAAATCCAAAAGGTAATAAAGAAATGCAAAACGAAAGAAGCTACCAAAGCATTTTTGGACATTTCATACCAAATCAATGCAATTGTCACGTGGATAAAAAGTTTCAACAGAAAAAAACGAAAGGTTATGAACTAAGGTATTTGTTTTATTGAAAGATGTTATAAAATGGAATGCTTGTGCAATCACAGATTTGTTGAAAGTCTATGATTTTAATATGCAATTGTCCATATTATAATGAAATATTGTTTGTTATGAATACCCATTTATAAAGTGGATAATAAACTGGTCTTCTTAGAAAACATGCAGTTTTAGAATTATATACACAATAAAAGGATATGCAGTAATTATACATGAGACAAAGTCTCTACAAATACATGGCATGAAACATTTTTCACATAAAAATGATACATATAAATTTTTTTTTATAAAATAACATTCAAAACGACAAAGGAGGTACACTTGAAAAAAGAATAGAAACAAGCTCCATTCCAAATGCATATTCTCATTTAATGAGTGACATATACAAAGCAAACCATGCTTACCTGTTCGGAAAATTTTCCACTTTAAAAGTTTTTAGGAAACCGTATTAAATTTTTGTTTTCCTCAGCTTTTTTGCCACCAACGTAGTTCTAAAGACGTAGCCAGTTGTAGTTAGCCTTTTCAAATATTCATGTGAGACGGTTTGACATGTTAGTTCCTAAGCACCATATATGCATCTTTCCCTTTTAGAATTTCTTTCTTAATTTTACTTCCCTGGCTTATGTTGACATAAAAAGATGATTGACTCAATGGAGGATTTTCCGTTTCTGTGTGAACGGTGTCGTTTATATTTCTAAGAAGCTCAGATTATCGTTTTTTTATGTTATGTATAATGTACATTGTTGATGATTTTTATACATTATTTTTTCCTGTTTTAGGAGCCTTGGTATGTTGAGCAATCCTAAGTTGTTGTTGATTTATTTTTCCTGTTTTAGGAGCCTTGGCATGTTGAGCAATCCTAAGTTGTTGATGATTTTATACATTATTTTCCCCTGTTTTAGGAGCCTTGGCATGTTGAGCAATCCTAAGTTGTTGATGATTTTATACATTATTTTCCCTGTTTTAGGAGCCTTTGTATGTTGAGCAATCCTAAGTTCTTGATGATTTTATACCTTATTTTTTCCTGTTTTAGGAACTTTGGCATGTTGAGCAATCCTTAGTTTTTGATGATTTTATACACTATGTTTTCCTGTTTTAGGAGCCTTGGTATGTTGAGCAATCCTAAGTTGGTGATGAGTTTATACATTATTTTTCCTGTTTTAGGAGCCTTGGCATGTTGAGCAATCCTAAGTTGTTGATGATTGGAGTACAGCCTATATGTACTGAACTTAAAGAATTATCTATAGGACAAATCAGAGCATGTCAAAATCATCATGACCATATGCCCAGTGTAGGGAGAGGGGCACATTTAGGAATTACCGAATGTCAACAGCAATTCAAAAATCGTAGATGGAATTGTACAACTATTCAGGGTGATAGGACAGTTTTTGGTCCAGTTATTAAAAAAGGTAAGTTTGAACTTGACAAAAGACTACACTCAATTTTAAACACATACAGATGATAATAATTCGTGGGATACAAGTAAAAAATTGTATGTGTAAATGTTTTATCATGACGAAAAGTATGCATTTTGATCCCTCTTGTTGTTTTTTTACCCCCATAAAATACATTTACAAAAATGTATATGCTTAATACCTCTAGGAGATAAAGAGTGCTACACATAGTCTATCGATAAATCCCATCAGATTTCATGAGACTTGTATCTCTTAATTGAAGACAAGATATCTCGTGTAAGAAAGAATATCTTCATTTTCAAATTGTGGTTTCCTCCTTTTTTCTGCAATATTCTAAATCTTTCTGCTGAGAAAGTTGACAAAGGTCAGACTTGAAAGATATTCGAAAGCATTTTTGTCAGATTTTCAAATTTAATTAATCAACAGATTATCCTGAGTTGTTTGACCATAATTTACAAGGTCACAAAGACTCAGCATCTTGTATTGGCAATCTGTGAAAAGAATTTAATTAGGTATTTTACGTTGCTGCTGTTCTCTGTACACACTTCATAGTATCTAGTCGGTAGGTGTAGTTTGCACTGACCAGCATAAAATTTCAGGCAAACAGTTTCTCCTCTGTAGCCACAAGTATATTTTAATGACGTGAAACTTATGTATTACACATCTTATCCCTATTTCTATTCTTTAAATATTGCACTATTACTTGCATGTCTGATCTTTTGTAATGAAATTTCATGTCATATTGGAAAACTACACCTTGAGCAAAAAATAAGTTGTAATCAGATATGTATTATTTTTGGATACGGATTAATATAAGATATGTCATCTTGTTTCCGGATCCTATTAATCTACTTTTAATTTTTGTTCATGTACATGTATATGATGTTACTGTAATTATAGAGTTGATTAATAAAATATGTTTAAAGTAAACTTATGTATTCAAGTTGCAACAAAAACAATTTCAAGGCTCCAAAAATTCCGTTCCATACGATCATTAAAAAAGTTCTTTAATATATACCAGTCCCTTGTTGAAAAATGTGAAGTTTCGGTCCGAAATCTGATTCAAGATTCTTTCTTTACTTAATATTGGGATGATCATTTCTTTTAACTGTCTACGACCTTTCTATGTCAATTGCTGTTGAGTTGCTATAGGACACTACCGCAATGGAATGGGAGGTTTGTCTAGCCATAAAACTGGTTCTTGACCACTCTGTTCGGTCATTTTGTTATTGCCTCCATTGGTATATAAATACATGTTATACTAGCATTCAACATTTACCCTTTACAGAGCAGAAGTGTACACTTCATTGATAGTTTGTCATGGGACAATATTTGTATGGACAAGACTGGGATTTTTTAAATGATCAGTGCTGTTTTTCTGAATGTCTGCTTCAGTTATAATACAACAGACTGAAAATTTCATCCAATGTTCGGCAGATAAAAATTAACGTCCGGGAAAAAATCCTCTCTCACGGGACAGTGCAACTGATCTGAATTTATTCAGCTATTTATGTTGGAGTATCCCCCTTATGTTTGTTAGAACTGTGTTTACACTGGTATTACTGAATGTTGTTTTTGTCCATTATGTCCATTTTTGTCTTATATTTTTCACCATTGTTTTCTTCAGCGGGATAAAAAAGCTTCCATTCTAACGGAAGACATTTTCTGCCAATAATGCCATTCTTGGTTTAATAATTTTACAATTATTTTCTTCAGTGGGATAAACAATCCTATTAAAATGGTACTCAATCTCGATTTAGTTTAGCAGAATAAAGTATTGATATTTTATAGGTTTGGAACAGAACAAACTCCTGTACATAAAAAAGTTCACTATCTGCTCTTATCATTTTTGGATTTTTGATCCTCCAATGTTTGATTTTAATCTGCTCTGATGTAACATAAGTTGTCGAAATGGCCATCTGCATAAGTCACATTACACCAATCAAAACGTAAAATGGGCACTTTACACTTTATTCAGTGGTCATGCATTTATTTTGAAACTGTTTTGTAGGTCAGATGAAACTGGCATTCAAAAAGGTTTTCGCATGTTGAACTCATTTAATATAGAGAAATTCGATTATGCACCAAGGCATCGACATTTTTGTAATATATTTCACAGTATTTCATAATTATACATTATGCATATTTGCTCATAAAAACTTAAAAATGTTTAAATGACTCTTGTGATTTCGTGCAGTGTAATCTTAGCTATAGGAAAAATGTACAACGTTGCAGTAATTGGAAAAATGTGCTGTTATGCAATGATTGAAAGAATTGCAAACCTTAAGGTAGCTAGACATATTTTGCAATTACTCTGTCGGATAAGAGGAAAATCGAACTTTTGATAACTTTGCAAGATGTATATTTACCCAATTTATTACCTCAAAATGAGTTTAACAGACATGTAGTTCACTCAAGTAATAATTTGAATCAATTCCAACCTTGATGAAATCAATTGAGCATTAAATATAAGGTATTTTACCAATTAATTTATAACAAATAGGCCCAATTACTAGTTTCATATCAATTATATCTATATTAGTTCATCAGATTGATTCTAATTTGCAAATTCTTTAATTCACTTTAACATGCGATGCTTTGCTCAGTACTACTCAGTAGCCGTTGCACCTAACCAATTAAAGTGTTGAACAGTTGCAGGAAATCATGTAAAAGTCACTCTTATTTAGAAATGTAGTTTATAGTATATAACATACTTTCAATTGTTGTGGATTGATTATGATATTGAATTTCAAGAATTGTCATGTTTTTTTTCTTTCAAGTTTTGGATGCCTTATCAAAAGCTCTTTACCGAATTTAAACATTACTGTTCATATAAACTTATTCGTAAGGCACTCCTTTAAGACATTGCACAGAAGTGCTGCCTTCTTTGTCGTCAAAAACTTTTCCCTGTGCCCTGCATACCAAATGTTTTGATTCAAGTATATATGAAAGTAAAACCAGGTTTAATTGTGTATTTTCATTGTTGATTTACATGAAACTGACGGTGTGGAATAAATATAAACAATGAAAGGAGGTGCGAGAAAGTCTATAAATACATGTACTGATACTGCCGATGTCTACTGAAATACATCCAAATCCTTCAGGAAGTTTGAAGTTCCGTAGTGCAACATTGTTTTACCAGCAGACTATGTTCCTTGAGGAGCTAGCCGGCAGTTTAGCGGCGAGCACTCTTTGACCCATCTCCCTAAATTACGTTTTGTCTTATTCTTATTTTCAAGACAGTGGTCATAGAGTTAGTAGTCTACCTGTATTGGGTTTTATTTTTATGTTTTTTTATACTATAGGGAAACGGGATAAAGAAAGGGGATGTTTGGGTATCCACAAACCGGTTTAACCCTACAGCTAGCTTTTGCTAGTACCGGTACCAAGTCCAGCTATCCCGAGTTCCTATCGTTGTTTACGTTTGTCTCTAGTCTGTTATGTGTTTTCTCCAGTGCAGTTCCCCTGTGGATTGTGGCATGGTATTGTAGTTTTCGGCCATTGTAGGTGTTTATTGTTATATTGACTGTATAATGGTAAAACCAAGCAATGGAACAATGCTTTTATTGTTGTTCTTAATATTGAACGCACTCTGATTTACCATGTTACAATGCAGCTGTATTAAATGGGGGATATAACAATTACCGAACAGTGTTGTCAAGAGGGTCCATGAGACAAAAAGACAAATTAGGTGGAAACCGCAATGGTCCTGACTTGTTTCAGGCACTTCAAAAGAAATGGTGGGTTAAACCGGTTTTATGGCATGCCAAACCTCCCCTTTCATTGCGGTAGTGTCCGGTAGCAACCTAACAGCAATCGTAGATATTTAAAGAAATGATCATCCCAGAACTTAGTAAAAAAAATCTTGAATCAGAGTTCGGATCGAAACTTCAAATTTTTCCACAAAAGACTGATATCTATTAAATGACTTTTTTAATAATCGTATGAGACGGAATTTGTTGAAGCCTTGATTAATTAGGCGGTCACGGAGATAACATACACTTCGTAGGCAGGAGAAGCTGGAATATTACTGTCCATGTTATGGAAATTGATAATTTTTTAACTAAAATCGTCCCATTTGTCGTAAATTTTAGTACTGAGATGACCATTTTCGTCAATTTCTAGATGCAAGTCCAAATAAGATGTAGATAAAATACAGCTTTATTGGCTCTTGACGGACTCCTTCTTCGGAACATTTTATCTTCAGCAATAAAGCCTGTTTCACCTAACCAATTAAAGAGTTGAATGGTTGCAGGAATTCATTTAAAGTATCATCATGATATTTTTCTTTAAAGTTTTCGATGCCTTGTCAAAGAACGCTCTACATATTGCCGAATTTGGCATAGTGTTCTTTTTCCTCCAAAATATAAACTTTTCGCAAAGTACTGTTCTCTGCTTTAAAACACTGCCCTGAAGTGCTGTCATCTTAAAAAAGTTCCCTGTGCACTGCATTACGAATGTTTTGATTCAAGTATATAAAACTACGTACGATGACGCTTTTTCACTTTTGTTTTACAGGAAACTGACTATATAGAATAAATATACCACTACTGACCAGGTTGTAATGCAGTGCACTTAACAATGAAATACAACCTTATTAGCTCTTACTTGAAAAATCACTGAAATCTTCAGCTGAATTAACATTCTAGTGCAAAAATACGGGTATGAAATGGTTACATGATAATAATATGAAATGATATTTTTAAACGAAGTAAGCACAGAGGGTTTAATAAAAAAAATGGTATGACTTGAAAAGACATTGATGGTGACTATGCTGATCACTGGACTAGGTTAAAGGGCTAAGTTTATAATGTTGCTGAGATTTTTATTACTTTTTTAGTCGCTTTCTGTTATATTTAGGAACTAAACAAAAAGGGAGGACTTTCAAATAAAGAAAATAAGAAATAAGGGTTTATTTTATTTATGCAGATGACAAATTTTGACAAAAATATTAGTATGCCTCGTTATTACAAATGAATCAAACATTTGGAAGATCTAAAATCATTTTATTATAATAGGCTAGTTATAAAGTAACCAATTACAAAAACAGGAAAAC
>MJUU01072233.1:85114-112439 GCA_002080025.1 Modiolus philippinarum
AGTATTAAGACGTCGATCTACATGAGTATAAGACAACTACCTGATGATTTGGTGATTGATATCTTTGCAGACGCCGTAACACAATTGGCACGTGGCATCATTGATTGACGTATATAAAGAATGTAAATGGATAATTAACTTCGCGCCAAATATTTTCCCTACAGTTAAAAGACAAAAAATGCTGTAAAAGACTACATTGTATAACATTATTTTCGCGTTTAGGTTCAACGGCTTTTTAATAGGCAATATGTATAGGGTAAAGATCGATGTAAAATTTTCTAAAAGACGTTTTTGTTGTAAATAAGATTAAATTTCTAGTTTATTATGAATAAATAGATGCAACTTAAATTGTACAATTTGCAAGCATTGCAAAATTAAAGTATGGTAAAAATAACTTACTGAACTGATTAGAGAATAAATTTGATTGGGTTTGCAAATGACAGTGCCATATTGTATTGTTCATTGCTTTTTTTCGTAAGCCAAAGTTTGTCTGGAAATTTATTTATTTTGACACTTTTCGTATTAATGAAAATAAAAAGTATGTTGTTACCTCTCTTTTGAAAAAAAAAAAAGATTCCGGTGGTATCCACATGGCTCTTTAAAACTCTGTTCAGTAATTCTACTATTACCCCAATGAATAATTATATGAAATTAAAGCATATAGATCGATCAGATAAAGACCATGTAAAAGCAGCTATTCACCCGCAGCACATGTGATTTTACTACGAGGTGTGCTTTTCGGGACTGAAATTCTGTAAACAATTGTATACTTTTGTGGTCATGTCTTCTCTCATACTGGTGAAATATGATTTTTATCCTTCTTATCAGTAAGCGTCCGTACGAATACAACAGAAACCGTAATACTGAAACTCACCCAAAAAAAGTGAAAATAAAAAAAAATCCAAAAACATGTATAAGATGGAGATTCATGGTTACAAAGGAACAAACAGAAAAGAACATAAACATCATAAAAATAAAGCACTGACAATGTAAACCCCACAAAAATGCTGAATGTATCACAAGTTGCTCCGAGACTGTAAGCATAATCTGCTCCGACAATGACAGCTGTCACGTTGCCAATGAAAGGTCAGTACATTACAGGGAAACATTTAGTATTATTAAAACAAATTGAAATGAAACCAAAACAAGGCAGTGAACCAGAAGCATACCATGTAACCGTCCCTGTGCAAAAATTTATACTGTGTAAAATAATAATAAAGTCTTGGAAAAGCTGTCAAATTAAGTTCTGCCTATATCCATCTCAACCATTATGTATTTCAGAAATTGAAATATAAATAGTTATTTTTTTATTCATCTCTTTTCAGCAAGTCGTGAGGCAGCATTTATGCATTCAATATTAGCAGCTGGTGTGGTTAGTGCTATTGCACGGTCGTGTCGAAATGGCGAACTCCGTTCATGCAGTTGTAGTAAAGCATTACGTCCCAAAGAACTTGTAAGAGACTGGATTTGGGGCGGCTGTGGTGATAATATAGAATACGGGTATAAATTTGGAAGTTACTTTGTTGATCTTAGGGAAAAAGACAAAAATCATGCAAGATTTTCAAAAGAATTAGGAAGAATGTTAATGAATCTCCATAACAACGAAGCAGGGAGAAGGGTAAGTGTAATGTATAATCAGAATTTTAAACTTTTTAAAACGCATAGCCATCAACAGGAACAGAACAATAGACGGAGACAATTGACAAAAAGTACTCACTTTAGATCATTTATAATTTTCAGTTTATAGATATGAATAGGCGTAGCTGGCATTCCAATGAAACAATAAACTACAACTAAAATACCAAAAGATCGTGGTTCCTGTGTACCACGTATATAAATAATTTTACTTGCCAATAGTATTCTCCACTCTTTAATTTTGCTTCTGGTTCAAAATACATAAATACTTAAGGTGAATAATAAATTCAGTAATTGATGTTTTTATTACTGGTCTAAAGCAGGACTAGAAACCTATTTGAAAACTTCCAATTCTTCCCAATGTCTCAGTCTTACTGGCTTGCATCACTGCGTTGATTTACGACCAAGTATTCTTTATCTATTTCTTGTTTGTCAATTTCCAATTGCAAATTGAAAAGGGTATTATTTGTATTGTAATCTGATAAGAGGTCAGAGGTATCGACAATTTGGAGTCAACACTGTTTTTTTTATTTTCGTGCTTTTTGGTAATGTCACATGTCTTTGTTTTTCTATTTTCTAGATTTTGTCTTGTCTCTGGACTAAATACGTCCTTCGTTTCTCCGGTATACCTCCGCCGTTGTCTGTACAAATCAAAGTCAAGCACTGATGCCTAATATTGTAATATGATCTTAGCTTTTGCCCATTTTTTTTATTGATGCCAAATTTGTGTACATTTTGTACAGCGTTTTATGCCCTTGTTAAAGATATTAGAAACAGTTGTTGCCTTGACATACTGAAACATTGTTGGGATTTGGCGTAAAGCAGCTATTTATTATTTACCAAACAATGGGAGGGGACGTACATTAATATGGAAAACCATGTAAAACAAAAGGAAATACTTTTAATTGTATATCGTAACATAACCATTTCACGATATATTCAAACGGTAAAGTTCATTGATTGTGCAAAAGTTATGCAGTTAGTTTTATTTGGATTGCACCTTGGGAAAATGATTAAAATGCATTGAATATTTCGGTTGATTCATTAAAGGTTTGAGGGATAAATATCTGAATTAAATAATACATTCAAGAAGATATAGAAAAGGATATCTTTAGTATTATATTCTCCGAGTAGAAAAATGTTAATACTGGTATTATATTACTAAACGGTGTGTCATTGATTGGGTAAACATATAATTTTGAAAAAATTGTTAATAAATTAATATGGTCTATCGTAAAAAATAAAAAAACTACAACCGATCACAGAACTGCAGATAAATACTCTCAATGAGCATTTAAACAGGTGTATTTTTCCATAACCTTGGAACACCTGTATAATTAGTTTAACTGTGCGTTTTACTGTCCGTATCATACGGTTTATGACAGAATAATATTCTTCAAGAATGTCATTTATGCAGCGAAATTATGTGTATTTGATTATCTTAAGCAGAGCATGTCTCTTTGAAGGGTTTGTTTTTCAGTATAAAATATTTTGTTCTAAAACGATTGTTTTTATACATGTAAATACAGCGCCAATTTTACAACGGTAATTATAAAATTACATATAACATACATGATGTAGAACCTTGCAGGTGCTTGTTAAATTGCTGCAATTTTCTGGGTAATTTTTAATGTGGATTAAATTTCAAGAGATTCACACCTTCTTCTTCGTTATCTTACATTGGTAACAATGCGTTAAATTATACTTTGTATCAAAGACTTGTGTTGATTACATCAAATTAGATGAAAATATTGAATAAGAAGACAAAAAATTATAGTATTTGAAAATAAATATTTTTATTGAAGAGATTTCATATAATTTCGAATGATAATGTGTTGGTAAGGTGAGCTTCAAAGGTAGAATATATGATTCCGAATGCCAACAGTGATAAAGATCATCTTTTTAAACCTGTTAACATCGGAAAATCTAGCAAGGTCTTCGGCTGGATTTGAACCCCTGCTTGTTGTCATGTTCAGCGCCCTAGACTACTCGGCCACCTAGGCTATATTAAAATATAGCTTTCGGTAACCGGGTCATTCCTCCTCGTAGGAAATCCAGAGTTGTAACATAGTACACGATGAACATTAGGTGAGTAGGAGAAAGATAGAAGAAGGATTTCCTACGAGGGGGAATAACTATGCTAGCGTTTTGACTGCTAAGGTATTGGCATAAAAAAGACTGGAAGAATATTAAGTAAATTTCTAAAACTCAGTGGACATGATCATTATCATTACGGCAAATATTTGTAAATTAGCAGGCATCTTTCAAAAATCTTCTGTATATAGTCGGTCGTTTTTTCTACATATAACCGTTTATCANCTCCAGAAAGCCAACACAATGGACTTAAATATTATTCACATTGAAATTGAAATTCTTATAATAAGAACTACATTATTCAATGTTTCGGACCTTTTCTAGATCTTTTGTTCAGAACAGGACACCTCAATCTAGGGAACAAAATCACTACGAAAGGATTTATACTGGAAAATTGTCGGAAATACTTCAAGAGCATCCCACTTTGTTTTCCTTCTATTTCATTAGGAGTATAATCAGTACTCTATGACATTACCAGAGTGCAATCTTAAGTAAAATTTATACATTCATTTGTCTTATCTCTATTTAATATATTTTCAATGTTTGTTTTTTTTTTCACGTTACACTATGCTTTCCATCCGATTAGATTCTTTAGCAGTTCTGAAAAGGCAATAAGTTGTAGCGTTGGACTTTAAATGCATCCAAATTAGTTTTGGAATGCTGTTGTTGTTTTTAATAATGTTAAGTGCAGCTAAAAACATAAAGATCGACGGAAATATTTTCTTGCAATTGCGTGGATGTTATAAACGGCATTAATTGCTTACGTTAGAAGAGTTCGAATGCATAATGGACCAGATGCCAACAGCAATACGTCGTATAAATTCTATGCAGGATCTAGATGTTTTATCTGTTGATCATGATTTTAATTAAACTGACGTTTTCACACATTAAATACGTATATTGTGTTCAGTTATTCCTTTGAGCAATTCGCATCTAAACATTGCTTGCAATCCTGTATATTATTCGTGTAATCTTAAATATGTGTTTTCCTTCAACCGAAATGAATATTTATAGAAGAATTTCTGCTCTATTGCAATTACATCTAAATTTGTACAAGAAAAAAAAATAAGTGTGGGACGAAATGATTATTACATTTCATTGACAGATAGATAGTTATAGGTCGTAGGTATGATCATAGGAAAAACGTCTTGAATCTCATGTCCATCTAATCCAAAAGATCGCTTTTTTAAGTTCTGACTTAATGATTTGCAAGTTCTATTTAACAGTTTATAACTTGTATATTTTCCAGTTTCAACGTTCCATTGTAGTATGCCAGAATACAATTAACTTATGCGATTTCGAATAAAACAAGTAAACTGATGAAGACAAGAAGGTCACATCGAAGAGCTTAATTGTTAACAACAACACTATTTTTTTTTTGTTCAAATGAAGCTACTATTATCATCAACTGAAGAAAATAATATTATTATAAAGGCATTTCTGTGTCTAATTGCAGTAACAATATTAATCAGATAATATCAAAAATCGAGAAGCATAGTCATTCCCCTTGTCCATTCAAAATGAACAGAATTTGTTTATAGAGAATGAGTAATGACAATAAACATTCAAGAGTAGATCCTGAGTTTATCAACGAACGGACAAAACAAAACACTTTGACAAAAACTATGATACCTCAGTTTTTGTCGGGGCTCACATCTAGTGCTTTAGTTTTGTTGAGTTCTTGTTCATTTTTGTTTACTTGTAATGCCTTTGTTACGTTGTCTCAATTTGTGTCTAATCTGAATTTGATTTCCAAACTTATCCTGTCTCCCTCTTTGCTTCGGCATTAGTTTGCCAATGTTTTATAGAAAACCCGAGTAATAGCTCCCCCGGAAAATACTGAAGAATTTTCTATTGTACCGTTTCCAATACAAAAAAAACCCCAGTTAATTTCGTAATGTTGTACACGTGTTTCAATGAGTAACCTCTCATCAGCAGCATTACGATCCAATAATATGGAAAGCCATAATCCAAAAGTTGTCCAGAAAGAAGTACTCATTTCCAAAAATATCAGAATTGGAAACAAATCGAGTACCAAGGACATCTACCGGGTGCCATACACGGAACGAAGTCTCAGTATTTTTAAGTGGATAGAACTTTGATAAAATCAGTAAATTTCTATAACATCCAAGTTATGATTTGTATTACTTAGATATGGTCAAAATGCTAATTCATAAACGGCATTTGCAACAATTGCAAAGAAAATGAGAAGAAATTGAATTACTTTTAAGTAAATTAAATGAGAACCGAACCGTCAGAAGATTTGTTAAAGGTTATAATAACCAGGAATCGGAAAATTTCCAAAATATATAGGGCTTTTTATCTGCCTCATTCGAATGCTCCCTATCAATTTAAACAACAAAATGGCATGAACAAACAGTAGATAGGTTATTGCTTTGGGCGCTCTACAAAGAGCTGAGGGCATTAGAATCAGTATAAAGTTCTGAAATGGTGAATATACTCGTATTTTACCACCCCTTTATGCCTTTATTTTAGCTCTTTGTCGTGTAATTTGATTCAGCTAATTATTTCTCAAACCCTTTGACAAATATCAATTCATTCTAACAAAAGTTATGGCGTTTTGGTACATAACAAAACATACTAATACTTCCTTGCTTCTGAGTTTTAGATAACCAAAGTGCAGAAAGTGACTATTGATGGCAAGATGTATTTGATAAGCTTAATTTTGTCAACCCATGTCAGTTTAAAACTGTTATGTCATTTTGTTCAGACTGCCATTTGATAAATGAACAGAGATTGACATAAGAAAATAGAAAAGTGATTAAAAACCTTAAGTTAAACGTGATCACAACGCGTTCATTAGATATCCAACATTTATACACTACAGATGTGAATATCAAAATATTTAAACTAATCCTCTATATTTAAATATTGATGATACTTTGTCATTTGGATGAAAATTAATTGTCAATGGTAGAAAAGTTCATAAGTTATTGATCCAATAGTAAGGCATGCGACTTGCTAACTTCAAAACTGTACATATTCGGATTTCGTTTGGTTTTATGCATTATAAGCATTATTTGAAATCGTGGATTTCCTATGTTTGGGTTCTAGTGCTTCTTATGAGGAATTAATTTCCGAAATCGCCATACAGCTCAGCAAAATTAATAGCAGATTGAGTTAACATATGTGTTATGGTCTCATGTTCATTTACTCCATATCCTTTCGTAAAATATTATTTCTGATTATAGTCTTTCCCTGTGCCTATCTCAGCTCGCATAGCACTTTTGCAGGATATGTTGCTCGTTCAAATAATATGGAAACATAGGTGCGCGCATTGATTTCATAGTCGTATTAATGTGGCTATTTACTGACTTGTAATGTATGGAAAATAAGTCAATTTAATAACAACAAAGCGCTTTGTGTACCAGCACTAAGATCAAATTCATAATTTGATAAATTCATAAATTCATATTACCAAGAAAAAAAGATATCCGAAATATTTTCAAAGGTAGTAAAGTTACCAATCGTTGTAAATGCCACATTTTTAGAAATATAAATCTTGGGTGTAACAAATATATGCTCCCTCTTCCGGAGCACCTGATGACACTTTAAGGATTCACACTGTTAGTGCTTTATTTTTTGTGGTGTTTATATGTTCTGTTTAATTTTCTTCGTTTACGTGCCATGTATTCTAGATGTATGATTTTGGCTATTGCTTCGATATTTGGAAAACTATCGACATCGACCACTTCTTTTTTGTTGAAAGTATTAATATCCCTCCATAACATATACGACCCATCTTACCATCTCTTATGTACAAATTAGATTTATATTCTTTATGATAAACCGATGCAACCTCTTCCCATCTTTAATATTGGGATAATTTCAGCACGTCGTGGACTCCACTTCCCGTCATTAATTAAGGCCTATATCTAACCATGTATACTTCCATGAAGTAATTTAACACGTAACTACCTCTTTCCAAACTTTATTTGTTACCTTATATAGATATAAAACTTCAGTTCAATACAATGAAAAGATATGGAGTAAATGCACAAGGGACGAAGTCTCTACGAACACATGGTAAAAACAAACACTTGGACAACGCCATTGTCGTTCTTCATCTTGAAGTCCCCATGACTCCTTCAAGAATGAGCTTTGCTCATACCTCATAATAAGTTCAAGACAAACCAAGGACTGGTTTTAGCTGAATTCATTCCTAGATGTCGATCGACGCTACATGCATGTTTTTTCATGTCATGGATGCAGGATTGTCAACAAACATTGAGCCAACAAGAAAATCTTGCATAATAAAATGATGGATAGTGGGCACTATAAAGAGGTGGTCAAAATAACATTTTGAAAAATTGCAAAAAATAAAATGCCAGGAAGTATAACAGTGCATCTTCATGGGAAATTTTGTCAAGACTAGAGGATGAAATGCCCCCGCGCAAGGTTGAACCAAATTGGGATTTTTTAGTAATGATATTTCATATGATGCTCCCTCTAAACACATCTTACTCTAAGAGTTGCACAGATAAACTATGTACCCTCCATTACTAAATCACCAAAAAATTAAAAAGTTTAACAATGTATATTTTTGAAAAATATGAACCCAAATCAAAATAAATATAGCATGCACATCTTCAGTATAGGTACAATTGAACTGCAAAATAAAAGCTTCCTGGCATTTAAACTGTAGGAGGAGTTGTGCGGACAATCTGTGTACCAGCTATTAATAATTCACCCCAAAAATGACTAAGTTCAACAATGTATATTTTTTCCAAAAATGCAATAAACCAAAATTTGTGCGGACAAGCTATGTACCCTCTTTTACGCGAAATCACCAAAAAAAAAAAAGATTGAGTTCAACAATGTACAATTTTGACAAAAATTGACCAAAATCAAAATCCTTACCACATGCACATCTTCAATATATAGGTACAAATGATCTACAAAATAAAAACTTCCTAGCATCAAAACTGTAGGAGGAGTTGCGTGGACAAATTATGTACCCTCTATTACAAAATCCCCAAAATGACCAAGTTCAACAATGTATATTTTTGACTAAAATTAACCTAAAATCAAAATCCTTACCCTATGCACATCTTCAATATAGGTACAAATGATCTGCGAAATAGAAAACTTCCTAGAATCAAAACTGTAGGAGCTGTTGCGCGGACAAACTATGTACCCTCTATGAAAAATCACAAAAAATTACTAAGTTCTACAATGTATATTTTTGACAAAAATGCACCAAAATCAAAATCCTTATCACATGCACATCTTCAATGTATGTACAAATGATCTGCAAAATAAAAAACTTTCTAGCATCAAAACTGTAGGAGGAGTTTCGGGGACAAACCATGTACCCCCTTCGGACGGACGGACGGAAGACGAACGGTCGGACGGAAGACGGACGGACGGACAGGGGTAAACAATATGCCCCCAAACTTATCGTCGTGGGAGCATAAAAAGGTTAACAATTACTGAAATCTATAGAGAGCATACATCTCTCGCACCGGGAACTTGTTTTACTAACTTCACCCTATATAATTTGTCGTGTATATAATATGTAACAGTTCCGTCTTCCCTTCTTTCACTGAATGATAGCTAAATGGCGTCTCTTCTTTAACCTTGTTTTCTATCGGGGCTCTTTCATTTCTTAATCTGTGACCTTCAAAATGTTTTCATCTGCACCAAAGAAACATAAGTGGTAGAAATTTGCAGCACTCAAATCAACAACAATTTCGGAATTTTACCGGTTCGATGCCTGTGCTAGACTGTCGGTTCGAGGGTAGCATTAACCCAGTCCTCCGATTGAGGTTTCGTTGCTGGCCGGAAAGCCGATGATTTGAAAATATCAAATTCAAAAATTTAGAAGTGTAAGAAAATTAGTAAGTATCTCTGCCCTGCCCTTAACTGATGTCTTTATGTCTTTAGATGTTCTTTATGTTATTTGTCTTCGTCCTCAGTCAATATAATTCTTACAGTTACAAACAGAGGATAACAGTAGACACATACAATGACCGAAAACTACAACCGCAAGCCACAATTCACAAGCGAACTGCTTTAGAAAAACAATCATAAGACAAGAGACAAACATAATAACGATAGGAACTCGTACAGGCATTAGCAAAAGCCAGCGGTATGGTTAAACCTGTTTATGGGTACCCAAACTTAACCTCTCTCTGTCCCGTTTCCCTACAGTATCACAAACATACGAATAAAACCCAATACAGGTAGACTACTAACTCTTTGACCACTATCTTGAAAAAGAAAAGAATGCGACAAAACATAATTTAGAAAGATGGGCCAAAGAGTGCTCGCCGTTAAACTGTCGACTAACTAACTAAAGGAACCCAATCTACTGCTAAAACACTGTCGGACTACGGAAGAAAAATCAAACTCCAAACTTCCCGAAGGGTTTGTTGAAGAGCCGTCATGTATTTCAACAGACATGGGCAGGATCGGTGAGAGGCCAGTATATGTGTAAATTCCTCAGGTGACTGGATTTCAAAGCCAGTTTAACGGTTTTGTTTAGAATATCCCGTCGATATCCACCATTTCGTAACGAATGTAAGCTACGATCCAGATTTTCTGGTTTTTATTTTATCAGTTTCTGTCATTACCTTAAAAAAAGAGGATGAGAAATGCCATTTGTAATTTGCTGTTTGCGAAGATATCTTCTGTAAAACGTCTTAAAATTATTAAAAAATTATGAAATCTGTAACCTTGTTGTAAAAGTTTGGATATGAGAGTGAGGTTACGCTCATCAAAATCTTCAAGGGTAGAACAAACGTACTAATTTAGATATGTACACTCCGTATGATGGAGCTAGGAGAACGTCGCCGCCAAGAAAGGGGAAATCAGTAATAGTGAAATCAAAATCGCCCCTTTTTAGCATGAATTTAAGTTTTTATTTTACCAGAGATACTAAGATCCAGAAAAGGGCAGTGTTTAGAATCATTGTTT
Source organism: Modiolus philippinarum (assembly GCA_002080025.1). Taxonomy (NCBI): domain Eukaryota; kingdom Metazoa; phylum Mollusca; class Bivalvia; order Mytilida; family Modiolidae; genus Modiolus; species Modiolus philippinarum. The sequence continues at coordinate 95,783 of MJUU01072233.1, forward strand.
GCTTTATTAAGTTGCAGTTGTGGGTAAATATGTTGGCATAATCTAAACACTGGGGATTGTCAATAGTAAGGTCCATATATAACATCTTGACTTCGTAAGAAGTCCATAATTGATAAATAAAAGATAGACGTCCAATCTTTCTAAACTCTTATTACTTAATGATATCTTTATATTTCGATATTTTATTTATTGTTTTTATCAAAATACTGAGGCTTTATTCCGCGTATGGCACTCGGTAGATGTCCTTGGTACTGGATTTGGCTTCCTATTTTGATATTTTTGACAATGGGTACTTCTTTTTATGGCTTTCCATATTATTTGATTTAAATGCTGCTGATCAGAGGTTACTCCTTGAAACACGTGTACAGCATAACGAAATTTACTGTTCTTATGCAACTTCGGTATTTTTAAGTTAATATCCCTGTTCAACATGTAGCACCTAAATTAAGGGTAGAATTAATTTCCTTATATAATATATAGAGATTCCCTCTTCCAAACTCTTAATTTAATATAAATGGTCCCTCGTCCCTCCTCTAACTTAATGATAAAATTAATATTCGTGTATAACAGATAGATGTCCCATCTTTCCCACCTCTAACTTAATGATAAAATTAATAAACCTGACAAATAAAAGTCAAAATAATTTTATAAATGGAATACCTGATATAAGGTAAAATTGATTTAACATCTAGTAATATATTTTTCATTACTAAAACACCATTTCAACAGTTTTGATGACTATCTGTCTGATAACAACTGACAAACATATGTTATGTTTCGTAACTTTAGCCTACGTGAAATTAAAATGATGAAAAGCTGCGCAAGACGCTTGTGTGTAAATAGAGATAGGTAATCTTGTAGCAAGTTGGAGGTAAATGTAAGGTGTTATAATACTGCTGCACTGACTTATAAAATTGCCAATAGGACCGTAATCTAAATTAAGAAACATTGAATGTAATGAAATCCCTTGGTTTTATTGCAAAATTGAACTCCCAAGGATGAAACTGATAATGTGATACAATAATTTGGAGATTATAATCAGTAAATATTTCTGAAAACTTCATTCTTTGATGTTTTTATATATATTTGTTCATAAAACACTTAATAGTTTTTATAACAGATTAAGTAAACTTATGTTACAAATAAATAATGCTTAGAGACAGTAAGAAAGTCCCTTTAATAGAATATTATACAGTTTAACAGTTTTTCACCTGTAGTATAAAATGCTAATTCCTGGCTTAGTAGCGCATTAATAATATGAAAGTAATAAACACATTTCTGTGATGTAAGTATTACTTGAGATAAATAAATACAAATTTTCATTCAGAGAGAGCATAGAGTTGGCAATAAAGCGGTTCAAGTTAGAGCACAACAGTTCATGAATTTCTTGATGTCCAATGTTTGGTATCGGGCCATTGGAAACATATGCAAAATATTTTAGATATTATTTTTAAGCAATTCTCTATAAGCACTACAATCATTTTGGTACCCTTTTCATCAAAATGATTTAACATGAGGAGTACTGCCATGTTTATTGTTGCAAGGGTAAAAATTCACCATTTTATGATTTTGTTAAGGAATTTATGATCTATGTGGAGCATGTTGTATATTCTTGTTAAATGATTTCTATTATTGTGCATTTACCCCTACAAACCATTTACAAAGATAACATAATACCATATGACCTCTTACCTTGACCTCAACAATACATGTAATTGTTTAAGGTTACATCCTTATTTGCAGGATAAAATGGTGATTTGGTTCGTAATTTGCCTCTTATGACACATGGGTTGATTAATTATGTATGTGGGTACATAATCTCAACGTCAATTATCACAATTTGAAATTGAACTTTATTAATCTTAATTGAACTTCTGTAAAATTTATTTTTGTGTTGCCTTTTAAGATGCTGTTCTAAATATTTAACATGATTGATATATTATCTCTGTATAATTTGATTCCTTAAGAAAGTGGTGACTTTGGGCAGGTTTGGCGCAATGGCAACAACCTAAGCAGCAGTGATGCCCATTTTTATCAAAAGAGGAATGCTTTATTCTTTCCTTGTACATTTAGTTAACAGTTTATTTCAATGTACCGCATTTTTAGCTCACCTGGCTATGCCAGGGTGAGCTTTTGCCATCACTTGGCGTCCGTCGTCCGTTGTCCGTCCGTCGTAAACTTTTTTTCAAAAATCTTCTCCTCTGAAACCACTGGGCCAATTTAATCCAAACTTGTTCTGGGTCATCACCACGGTATGTTGTTTAAAAATTGTGTTCGGTTAGTTCGAGGACCAAACAACATGGCTGCTGTTACTAAAAATAGAACATAGGGGTAAATTGCTGTTTTTGGCAAATAACTCAAAAACCGTTGTAGATATCAAAAATCTGACATGGGTAAAATTTTTCAGAATGATGAGATATATCTGCCCTGCAATTTTGAAGGAAATCGGAAACCCGTCTCAGAGTTAAAGATTTCAACGCCATATAATTATGAGTTATTTCCCTCTAAATTCTGTGTTCAAATCTTCTTTGGTTTACTTTTCTCTTTTAAGTTTAAGAGTTTAAGAGAAATTCCCTGTTATCACTTTATTAAGAATAATTATTTGTTCCATAATCAAGAGCAAAAAAGTGTTTTTTTACAAACTTTTACATTTTTTTGCAAAAATACTTTCATAAACTATACTTATTTCACAAATTAATAATAATTGTATATAGTTGTATATTGTATCATGATATAAAGTTTGCTTGCCCACCATGCAAATGTCTCTCCAAGATAAATATTGAAATAGCATCTGAGCTTTTATGCCTGAATAACTTTGTAACTGACCTGTATGACTGTGTCAGTGGTCCGTCCGTCGTAAACTTTTCATTCAAACATCTTCTTCTCGTCTCTGAAACAGCTTGGGCCAGTTGGAACCAAACTTGGGCACAATGGTCCTTAGGTGGACCTTTTAAAAAAAATGTCTGGCAAGTCCGTATCATATCCAAGATGGCCACCAGCAGGGAACGTGGTTTAACATTGGACCCTATGGGAAAGCATTCAAAAATCTTCTCTGAAACCACTGCGCTAATTGGAACCAAACTTGGTCACAATAGTCCTTCGGTGGTCCCCTTTAAAAATTTTGTCCGGCAAGTCTTCACGTCATCCAAGATGGCCGCCAGCGGGGAACTTTGTCCAAAATTGGACAATATTGCAAAAATGTTCTCCTCTGAAAATACTGGGCCAATTGGAACCAAACTTAGTCACAATGGTCCTTACGTGGCCCCTTTTAAAAAATGTGTTCAGCAAGTCCACATCATATCCTAGATGGCTGCCAGGAGGGAACATGTTTTTAACATTGGACCCTATAGGGAAACATATTCAAAGATCTTCTCCTCTGAAAGTACATGGCCAATTGGAATCATACTTAGTCACAATGGTCCTTACTTGGTCCCCTTCATAAAATGTGTCTGGTATGTCTGCATAGCATCCAAGATGCTATGCTAACATGGTCTTCTTCAAGAAAAGTGACAGTTGGTCTACACCCCATCAAAAATAGCTGCCTGTGGGAACATAGTTTAATTTGGAATCATATAACATCAGCAAACTTCAAAATGAGACCCTGAAACAGTCAATAAACAAATTTGAAAATGAGAACCTTATACGTTGTGATAATTTTGACTTATTGTGTCAGCCATGACCCAGGTGAGCGAAACAGGCTCTTGAGAGCCTCTTGTTATTTCGTATACTCTTAAAGATGGACGCCCATCGCCTTTGTAACCAAACAACACTCAAATGAAATAAGTTCCCCATGGACAGTTAATGTTCTTTAACAAGTATTGGGTAAAGCGGAGACAATTTTGTCACCTCCCCATGTAATGTTACAAGTTCTTATTGCAAAGAATGGCTATCAAATAGGACAATATTGCATTGAAGAAGGCAATCAAACTACATAACAGGAAAAGGGGATATTACTGAGGAAAAATGCCGCGATCTTGCTTTTTACTTGGAACGCATTAGAAAACTAGCTTTTATTTACCAATTAATACCACACGCAATTCATAGCCATTACAAGGTCATACATAATCACTGAACATTATAATTCTCGATTTGCATTATTTATAATATTTTAAGTATATCTTACAAAATAAATACAGAAGATCGAATTTAATTCGTCAACAAAGATTTAAAATATAATTTTTATTCTTGATGTATTGAACTGAAATTTAACAACCTGGCTGCGATAATTTCATTTGCAGTACAATCAATTCACAGTAAGTCATGTCTTTCATTCGACTTAGTTACTCTGGTAAATGTCAATCAGTGCTACAATGGTACCATTTTTTTTTACGACAGGTGTGAATTGTCGTACAATTACAACTTTTCAAAAGATAACACCGGGAAAGTAAAGAGTATCTTTCTGGATCTATGCTGTAAATCCTTGAACTTCAAAAAACTTTGAAATCATCTTCCCGAGTCCAGTGTTTGAGGTTCATGCCCTTCAACACAAATCTTGACAGATTTTGATTATATTTTCAGTCGCTATAGTCCACTTGTTCAGTACTTCAAGTTCTATTTTGAGTAGTTTCACGTTATTCAAAAATTTCATATTTCTTTGTGAATATTTCCGTCACGATGAGGTCTGTTACTAGAGAAATGTAGCACAGAAACGTGTACGTGTCATTTATGTAGCCTTTTTTTGTTGCCTGCACCTAGTGCAGGATCGACATATAGGGATCACTATCCGTCGTCTTGCGTTCGTCCCTCTCTATGGCTTTAAAATGTTTGGTATTATCCTCATCTCCTCCTTTACCGCAGGGTGCTTTTCAACCAAACTTGTTTTTCTTTAATTTTGTTTCCTCCAGATTTTCAAGCTATAACTGGACTTTGTCATATTAGCTTATTGCAGTCTTGAGGGTATGCCTACATTATCCACAACTCCTTCTACACCGCTCTGTGCCTTCATAACAAATTGGGGGGAATGCTTCAGTAAATATTGTGGAGGTGCACCATGCATTTACCTTTTCTTTAATCTTGATTTTTACCTATTTCCTAGCTATATTTGGACTTGGTCATTTTAATTAACAAAATAACGAACTAATTGTTAATTTATTTTCTGCATATGCGCATTTCGACAACTTATTAAGGAATAGGGTTAGGGTTGAGGTTGGCTCTGAGGCCTTGTTCCAGCTTTAGGGTAATTCAAGGGGAACTTGTTGGAGTCTTAGAGTATATATGACTCTGTGTGTGTGGGGTTTCCTCACCGTTCATTGAAGATCTTATAGTGGCTTTGAGTTGTTATTGCTCCCCTTAGGGTCGTTGTCTCTTTGACACATTCCCCGTTTCCCTTCTTTTTCTTATTCTCCTTTATCAACAACTCCTCTTGGACCACTTGATAATTCCCAACCAAACTTTGAGAATTTTTCAATATATATTGCAGATGTGCACCATGCATTTTATTTTTCTTTTATTTTGATGCATCTTTGGACCTTTTAGCTAGTTGTAGTGTTAGGGCATGCCTCTATTATCTGTAACTCCTAAACCGCATAGTACTTTTCAATTAAACTTGCAGGGAAGCTTCAATATACATTTTCAATGTGCACCTTGTATTTTGTTCTGCTTTCTTAATATTTTTCCCGCTTTATTGGACTAGCATTCTATAACAAAACAAGATTTTTCAAATATAGAAGACTACACATGTGTTCCAAGGAAACACCCATGCATTTTTTACACATACAAGGTTGTCTTCTTATACATGCGTTTTACTAAGTAATCTTATATGTGTATGTTAGGGTAGGATGGATAAATTTTACTCGTTCCCAACTTATTCACTTAAATTAATCAATTGGATTACAAGTATGAACTACAATCACAGATACAAGTTTCCACTTATGTTTAGCACTAGGGCACTGTCACACGTTTCTGGAAATTATTTTCAAGTAGACATACGCGTTGAAAATGTTCAAGCTATTTTTTTCTGCTTTTGACGCTAATTTTAAGTTCCTGACGTTATTTGCTCTTTACAAACGTTTTGATTTGTTTCTTGGATAGTAATAAAATATGATAAATACCCAAATTGCATAAAGAATGGTAACTTTCGTTGTGCTGTAGACGTGTTTCAAGGAGTAACCTCTCATCAGCAGCATTAAAATCAAACAATATGGAAAGTTATTATCCATAAATAGTAAGAAAAGATCTTGAAAATTTATATACTATACCAAAACATAAAAATGTACAGTCACAGCCAGTTATTTGTCGAATTTAACAGGGGGACAGATTTTTACGTCCTACATTGCAAATTAATGCTCTCAATCGGACGTCAAGTACAAGTATATTTGAATACTTTTAGTAGTTAGTAGAGCGAAGAGACAGTGTGAAAATGACACCTTTTATAGAGATGCACAGCAGGCACGAAATACAAACATACAAGTCAATTATGGTGGTTAAATAAACATCTACAACAATTTAATTTCTATCAATGAAATAAATTCTATACTTCAAGTTAAAAGTCAGCATATTATAGTTTCACATGCATGTATTTGAAATAAATTGTTACATGTTGGCAATGTGTACTGTTATTTCTTAAACGCAAAAAGATCAAAGAAATCATTTAAGACATGAATTCAAATCAAATGGTTCAACTGTTTACTGAAGATAACTATCTTTCAGTCACTAGTAATTTTAAAAGTAAGCATTTTGCCTAACAGTTTAAATTAAATATAATTTTCTCTACAACCATGAAGTGAAAAATAATGAAACTGACACACCTCCGTATTTCACATTTTTACATCAGACCTACCATAATATCCTATGTTGATTTTATAAATTTTTCATTTTAACTCTGAAATGAAGGCAATAGTTTTTAATTTTTAGAATTTGTACTGCTAACTCAGCTTAATGCATTTTTACAGTTTGTTTTATTTTTTATTCCCCATTTTCATCTGTTTTTAGTATCTTTAGGTACACATTTGCACTGAACCCGTTTCACCAACTTTTGTGCAATTGAATTTTCACTTCTAGGTTTCGATAATACTTTCCTCCAGAAAATATAATTTGAATGAAACACACAAAATTGTAAGCTTTATATTTATAACTAATATTGTTTGGCACAACTATCAATTGCATTTGTATATCTCATGTTTTCAGTTTTTGTCAGTTATCTGGCATATTTTTGATAAATGTATATTTGTTTTTATTTTCATCGTGTACACACAGATTCATCACTTTCGTTTTAGTTTAGCTGCTTTACCCTCACAATATCGAAGTTGACAAAACCCTTGATACTTGTTGTAAAAGAAAAAAAGACAAACTGTGCCGCATGCTTGGTGGTAATAGTTGTGATTGCTCCTGCAGGTCCTATGCATATTTTATAACCAAAAACGACGTCATTCCTGTAGCGCTTCATTTCTGATGTAATTTCCACATTTTTAGATAACAATTCTCTTTTAAGATATCGACATCTTGTTATAATGAGTGATCAAACGTGACTCTATTGTATACATTTTGCCAGCTATTAAGTATCATTAAGTGCATATTTGTTCCGACGTTTTGGTTATAGTTTGGTTGAAGTTTGGTCCTTTATTATTTCAGATCCCAATAGTTTGTAGGTTTAGTTCATACATATATATATTTTTGCATTTTTAGAGTTAAATATTTTCAGCGGGAATAGCATTTATCATGTAACAAAATACAGATGTAAGCCATGCACTCAATCCGTTGTTTAGTCATTTGAACAACCTAATAGACATATAACATACAACAACTGATCTCATGTAATAAAAAGTGGATAAAGGGAGAGGTTGGTGCCAGTTTGCAAATTACTTCAAAGCTTTTGAATGGACAGACAAAAAGTTATTGAACGAATTATGACTTTCAGTGACCTTTTATATTATAAGTGGATCGTATTTTTGCATTATGGTTGACCTCTTTCGGTTTTCGGAACAGATATATCTTGATACGGAAGGGAATTTGCCAAAATTACAAGTCATGGGGCGGTAAAATTTCCCGAGCCTGAGAGGCAAGGTAAATTTAGCCCCAAGACTTGTATTTTTGGCAAATACTTCGACGTTCATAATTTATCTGTTTTATTACAATGAATGTATTTAACATCAAAACGCACAGATGACTCAGGGACAAATACCAGTGACGGGGTATTTACCAAAAAAAATACCAACGGCTATTAACCAATCAGAATGTAGCTTATTTGCATAAGGTGTAATTATTGTGGGTATACAAAACTTTTAAAAAAATCAAATTGAGCTGTTGGGGCCCAACAAAGAATCGTTTTGTACGTTTTGTCAGTATTCACAGCATGACACATTTAATAGATTTGTATTTTGTGTTTGTCTGATGCTATGCAGTATCTGTAATTCTGTGATAATTGATTAATTTTGACAAATTTGTATATCCCTATAGGTATCGGAAGGTAACATCGGATCAGTCTAATGACTTTGAAACGGTATAAATGCATAATCCATGGTTAGTATTTAACTAGTATTTCCAAAAACGTTGCAAAATACCCTGATCGATATATTATATAGTTTAATACGTTATGACATCTTTGAGTGAAAATCATCCCAGCAAGTGAATATATTTATATATTCACCTCTAAATACAGAAACTATATAAAATAATGAAATAAATTTCGATTTTTATTTTCCATAAAACAAATTTGAAACCTTATTCCGTTGTAAAAATTACTAAACAAATTTGGCAGTTTGAATAATACCTAAAGTTAATAATTCTCATCTACGTTTTTTATCCTTTCTACAATTTGTCCAATACCTTAATTACTTGCATGGATAAACCTTATCTTATTTAACTTAAAGGTAATTATCGTTTTTTCAATTTCACATAAGGCTTTCCTAATTCAATATATCTTATTTACCATTGCAATAACTCTCCTGATCACAAACTGTGTGAAAATGTTTCCATCTAATATGAATTTTAAAAATTATGAATGGAATATTGCTGAAGCATATCTTCTTTTAAAAATATTTATTCAACGAAAAGGTGGGATTCCTCTAATTCCATAACCTTCTTAGTGTCAAAATAATATGCATAAAAGTTAGTCAGTACATTTTGTAGACAACAAATGGTTTGGAATTTCTTAAAAACTTCTTCACATATATAGTTCAGTAATAAAAAATCTATTCATATTACCAAACACTCATAAATATACATGAATTTTCGAAACAGTTTGAAAAATGCAACACAATCATAACTTTTTTCTTAATTCCGCAAATACAGTACAATACAAAATTTTGGCTACATGTGTATTCCTTATTTCAAAACATTTAGAAATTACATAAAAAAACAAGCAAGATTTATTTAAAAGAAGTACATATTATATTAACTAAGTAATCTTTGATAAAGTATTCAAACAGATTTGATTAATCTAATACGGGACTTTCGAGATAGGAACTCTCGTGTAATTGAAGGCGGAAACGATCTCCTCAAATACCAGTGAGAAGTATAATCGGAATCCAGTCCTATTGAATATAGATATGTACCACCTAAAAACAAACTATTTATTAAATTGAAGTGCGCTTATAATTTGTCCTGCATGACAATTATTTAACTACATTTTAATTGACGAAAAACAATTAATCTGAAGCGCTACAAATCGATTAAATATAAATCACCCTTGGCTCAACAGTGATGACTAATTAGTGATTCCATCTCAAGGTATTGATGTATTGATTTTTTTCGTATATTACACAAAAATGTTGTCGGAATGAACACGACTCAAAATTCCCGTATTGCTTACCGTTCCAGGGCACCTGGTGATACTGGGGATTAAAAAAACAACGGTAGTAGAATTCCGAAGGAACATAGCACACAATTACACAAATCAAAGTCCATAGACAAGGCAAAAGCAAGAATACCACAAGACGGAAGACCAAAGACACTACACACCGACAAAACTAACACCACCACATCAGGGTAAACATGTCCTGCTTTGTATACAGCACCATTCACACTGAAGACATTTCGAAACCAATAGATATGGTTGTTCAATTGCAAAATTGTTGCCACGGTAACATATATGAAAAGGAATTTTTGATTTGTGTCAATATTAGTGTATTTTTCCTCTATAAAGTCGTTGCTTTTATGCGTATTATAACTGTTATGATTGCAAATGTCTATTAAGAGTTGAATCGGTATCCGGGTACTTCATTTTATGTTCTATAAAACAATTTGATTCTGCAATCAACATTTTTAAGCGCTATAAATACAAAATTTTAACTATATTAAGATGTATGGCTCGGAGAAAACCAGTTACACAAGTTTGCACTGAAATAATCTGCTTATCTAATTTGCCAATTCGTTGTAAAATGATTTAGAAAACCCAAGGGACTTAATTAATAAGCAAACACATAGCGTCTCTACACGCCCGAACGGAATTATTACTTTTCCATATTGAAATATTTGGATGGTGGTTCAGAATAGATTGTAACTTCAATGGTTTTCTTGACGTGCTGAGGTATAATTATCTTTTCGAGATATTGAAAATTTGTAATCATATCTTTGATCATTGGTAGAGAATTTTACTTTGTATATGTTTCACATTAAAATTATTTCATCAAATGTAATAAGCTGCATATAAAACTGCTGCACCAGTTTAGTTAAAATTTCAATAACTTGGAACGTTAATTGTGGCATTCCATATATAGAGATGCATGTCGATATTCAGGGTTTTTTGAGTATGCAAAGGAATGAACCTTTGAAAAGGTGAAAAGTTTATGCTTCAAAACATTTAAAGCACAATAAAACGAGTAGTTTGTATGTCCCTCCTTGGATAAAACTGTAAAACAGAAATTAAACGTGTTCTGCTTCGATGGAAATTCTAGGTGAAAATTCATTAATTTGAGTTATGAGCCGAAGCATGATTTATTGTTTCGTTTTGGTCAAAGCTGAGAGAACTCACTTTATGGTTGTACATTTTAAAAAATAATAAAATTTTGAATTTATGACGGTTACAATTAAAGACCAAAGTAGCACGCAGTATACTTCTTGCAATTATATTTCCATATACAAAGAAAGGTCATATTAAAGAGACGCATCAAAACTTCAAAGGAAATGGAATAAGTTGATGTCAACAGTAGAATATTCTATACAAAACAAGATTTGAATTATTCTGATGTTATAAGCAAAAAGACATTGCCAACATGCGCAAAATTGACCAGAATGTAATCCAAACCCTACAGAATGTCTAGCCTTCTACTTGGTCACTTCGATTTTATGGGAGTTTATACTAAACTGGCATCGTATATTTTGTGGATGTTTTAGTATCTGCTTATGTTCATGTCTGTACTTTGATTGTCTCCTGCAGTATTCTGCTGCTGTTGTATCGTCTGTCTTTACCACTAAAAATCGTCCAACAATTTCCAATCCTTGATATTGTAATGAAAAAAAGTACACAATCATCCAGTTGAGTCCAACCTTCTCAGTGCAAAAGACAAAGCGAATCGTGCAGTACACAGTACGGCTATATTTTGGAGTTATTTCCTTTTTATAGCAATAACACCCAGCGAAAAAGTTGATAACTGGTTTTAAAGAATGCACAACTCCACACAAACTTGCTTTCCAAAATGTTTAACAATCAAACAATATGAAGTAAAACAAAGTCTCTACATATACATGGTATAGAACCAATTTTTCTGACATCCAGCCATTTTTGTGTCGCCTGTTCCTAATGCAGGATCGACACACAGGGATCACTATCCGTCGTCTTGCGTCCGTCCGTCTGTCTGTCTGTATGGCTCCAAAATTTTTACCATTACCCGCATCTCCTCCTAAACCGCTTGGTTCTTTCCAACGAAACTTGCAGGAATGCTTCAGTATATATTGTAGATGTGCACCATGCATTTAGTTTTTCAGTTTTTTTTTAATGATTTTCCAGATTTTGAAGCTATTTTTGGACTTCGTCATTTGAGCTTATTTGAGTTATAGGGTATACCTTCATTATCCGCAACTCCTCCTAGACTGCTCCAACCAAACTTGCAGGAATGCTTCCGTATATATTGCAGATATGCACCATGTATTTTGTTTTTAATTAATTTTGATTTTTTTCAGATTTTCTAGCTATCTTTGAACTTTGTCATTTAGCTTATTGGAGTATTAGGGTATGCTTCCTTTATCCGCAACTCCTCCTAGACCGCTTGGTAATTTCCAACCAAACTTGCAGGAATGCGTCAATATATATTGCAGATGTGCACCACGCATTTTGTTTTTCTTTGATTTTCATTTTTAAGATTTTCTAGCTTTCTTTTGACTTGGTGTCATTTTAGCCTATTGGAGTCTTAGAATATGCCTCCATTATCTGCAGCTCCTCCTAAACAGCTTGGTTATTTACAACCAAACTTGCTGGAATGGTTCATTATTTAATTCAGATTTGCACCATGTATTTTGTTCTACTTTATTAATATTTTTCATACTATATTTGGACTTTGTCATTATATAATGAACCAGGAATTCTTTAATATATATAGTGCAGGCAACACATGTGTTTCGTGGAACACCCATGCATTTTCTGTTTGTCGGGTAATACATGTATGTCTTTCTGTTTTGTTTTGTATTTGGAGTTGCATAGTTTGATTATTTTTCTCATTTTGAACCTTTCCTTTATATACCATTACATCTATAACAGTTCATATATAAATAAAGATGCAGGCTAGTAGGACAGGCATTGTTACATAGACGTAAAAACACGAGTTTTTGTAAGAGGGACTTCTGATAAATTTAACAGGCTTATACTGGAAGACCAAAATATATTATGACTAAGTATCGTATATGGCAAATAATGAAATAATAGTAATTTTAAGTTCTTGTCAAGATATCAATTCTGAATGAATGATAAATTTCGAGACAGATGGCAGATTAAAACATTTTTGTAGAGAGGCGGTGTTATATGGGATTGTACTTCCATTTACATTTTATTGGTTTTCCGTGGGTAAACCAAACTGAGGGTTAGGTGGTTTCATACTTAGGGATAAGCAAATTTTATTGTTCCTTGAGAAAGTATAATTTGAATAAACAATGAAAGGATTGATTGATTGATTAGTTAGAGTTTAACGTCCAATGAGCAATATTTCAGCTATATCAGGACGAGAACAAGTTAATCAATTCAAAACAAATTGTAAGTAAAAGAAGAAAGAAATAAAGATGGAAGGGACAACCGGGGCAACGACTTTTGATTGCCACTGGAAAAGGGGAGAAATGGGTAGGGGGCAGGAACTTTAGCCTTCTATACGACACCCAGTGCGTCTGCTCTCTTTAGAGAAATATAGAAGGGGTCTTTATACTGCATGGAGCGTGGCGTTTCTCCACACAGTTTGGCTACAATGGTTCGCGGTCAGGCTTTCCGTATTATGACCTGACTACCCCGCAAAGACAGGGCATTCCCCTATCCACCACCTGGGGACGCGCCCGGCAGCTCTGTAGCCAAAGCCCCTGAAAACCTATTCAGGTGCCGGGAACAATGAAAGGATATGGAGTAAATGGACATGAGACAAAGTCTCTACAAATACATGGTAGATAGCAAAGGAACAACGCTTTTATTGTTGTTTTTTATTTGAAGTCACCATGAGGCCTTCAACAATGAGCTTTGCTCTTACCTCAAAGTAATTTCAAGACGACCCCTCGAATTGGTTTGAGCAGAATTCTTTGCTAAATATCGAACAACGCTGCATTCATGTCTTTACCCCATGGATGCGGGATCTTCAACAAACATTCAAACTGGCAAAAATTTCTTGCAATCACTGTCATCCGTTGCCCGACAAAAGCATCAGTGTCCAAAGCTAGTTGACAATTACAACATACAGACAAACACAGGACACTCATAAAGTCCAAATCTAGAAAGAAAACTTGGCTGTATAAAATATTCAGATGCTAGCATTTTGAACAGGTTCTCGAGCCATTGTACGTTGGTTACAAATCATAATTCTTGCATATTTCTTTTTTCACCAATTCCGTTTTTTTTTTTTTGCTTTTTCCGTATTCAAGGTTAAACCTAAAATAGCGTCTCTTTCTGTCAAAACATTTAGACCGAAATCTTTTGTAAAAAAACAACACCTGTAGTTAATATGTCAATTCCTGTCATAATCAAGTATAATTATAAGACGATATATGCTTGTCAAATACCTGCACATAATTATGTGCTGCGATTCACTGGGTTCAATTGGTAATAAATTATTTTGTAAAAGACAATTTATACATACTAAGGACATTGATGTAACGTGGTGATTAGATAATTTCCTTTATATTTTATGAATTAACATTTTTGGAGGTTAACAAAATGAAATCTTTTGTTATTTTTTCGATAGCATTGACAAGACTGTCACTTAAATCAATCGAAAATATTATCTTTTGCAGATATATGGCACAACACAGCATATTAAAACAATTTTCAGCAAATTATATACGAGATAAATAGGTTAATCTTAAAGGAGGGTTTAAAAATTTGACAAAAGACCTTTGTATGGGAACAGAAAAATGTCATTTTTTGTATATGTTACACTTGACCAAAACTTTCGGTAAAAAAATATCTTCAAAAGTCAATGCTCCACTGAAAAAAATTTGTCATATTTCCATGTATTATCTATTTTTGTATTTTAGGCTGTATATAATTATGCCAATGTAGCATGCAAGTGTCATGGTGTTTCTGGTTCCTGTAGTTTAAAGACATGTTGGCAGGCATTACCTCCATTTGCAGACGTTGGAAAGAGATTGAAAGATAGATATGATGGAGCAGTAGAAGTCAAATTTAATAAAAGGGGTACTCGATTAGTGCGGAAAAATCGCAAATATAACAAACCAACTAAAAGTGATATTATTTATGTTGAAGAATCTCCAGATTATTGTGTAGCAGATCCAGAAACTGGTTCTCTAGGAACAGTCGGAAGAGAGTGTAACAGACATTCGGAAGGCATGGACGGGTGTAGATTAATGTGTTGTGGGCGTGGCTATAATACTTTCAAAAGAAAATTAGTTGAAAGATGCCAGTGTAAATTCATTTGGTGTTGCTATGTAAAATGTAAAACGTGTGAACGGATAATTGATGTTAATTCATGCAAATAAGAATTATATAGACCTATTATGGGAGTGTGTATTTGAGCACCTCACATTTACTTCTTCTGTTGATAATAACGGATAATGCGAGGAAACTGTGACCTGGTTTGAAAGATCAAGATTTTCGGTTCCAACACACAGAACGATGCTTTCCATGAAGAATATTGCAGGAAATACTCGTCGGTGTTGGTTATTTCATGCAATGTCAGATTTAGCATTATGTACGGTTCAGAAAATGTGAGAATACTGCTTTAGTTCTACCTCTTTACATACAAGAAAGTGGCATCTCTACCAGAAATGACGTTAAATGCCACATCATGTCATATCGATCAATAGGCTTGAAATATGTTGAATTTTAGCTTGGAAGAGTTTTACAAATTCTTGGATGGTTCCATGAATAATCCTATATAGAACTGTCAAGCCAAAGAAACAGTTGATAAACTAAATGTACATTGTTTGAAAACTGTATAGAAATGTGATATTTTTGTTTATTTATATATGGACAGATATACACAAATGTACCTGCAATTGTGTTATGGTGAAATACTGTTGTCCGCGGCATTACTAAAGACACCTTACTCTAAATACAAGATAGTATTTATTATATCAAATGATTGGTGCTGATTTTGGATATAACGAACATAGATTTTAGTTTTTAACTAAAAAAGATGAAACCCCGTTTTGCATGTCCTTTTTTCCTACACACACTTTAATGCAATTTACATACAGTTTAGGTCACAACTTTGCCATTTATCATAATTAATTTATCCAACCAAGACATTATGTACACTATAAGAAGGCATTTGCTTTGCTCAGAAATTAATAGCATTTATACGGTAATGCAGTTACCTTTGAACGCATAACACATACAAAATTCCTCAAAATTATATCTCTGTCTCATAATGTCCAATTGATGGTTCTTTGTAAAGTTCAGTTTCTTTACAAATTTAGAAGCAGTAGTCGCTTTTGCAGAAGTTAACAAATTGTGCGAAATGTGACTCATAATTTTAGCAAATTTCGTTTTAGTATGGTTTGATCTCCACTAAGTTTCAACAATTTCTGGTTCATTTCTACGCCCCCTCACCTTTCTGTTGCTTTTGTTCTGTCGTAGTTGCTAGTTTTATATCTATAAGACTGTGTTGTCTTTATAAACGGCATAAGGCAGTTGACATGACTCTTATCTTATTGCATAACCGTGCTTGTACCTGTAAACTTATCCCCTTGAACTTGTAGCTTTGACTCAACTGATGAATGGGCTTAACTCAGTAATTGCTTCATTATTTACCTATTTTTCAACACTTCACTTTAACAAGTCCAGGCAAATATTGGTGGATGGGCAGATAAACAACAAATGGCTTTGAACCGGCCTCTGAAGAGAATTTCAAAGGCCCTCATTAGATGAACTACATGTCTTACTCGCTATGAGTATATATATGTACAAGTACAGTACCTGTGTGTATTGTCTTCATGTTTTATGTACTTCATTGTAAGGGTACTCGTCTTGATAAGTTGGACTTTTTTCTTTTTTCTAGTTTGATATTTACTGTGAGTCTTTTTGTGTATATATTTTTTAGCCATTCACCACACATGGGGGGGGGGGGGGGGG
>MJUU01072233.1:126948-138274 GCA_002080025.1 Modiolus philippinarum
AAAAAAAAACCCAAACAATCAAACAAAACAAAACAAAAAAAAAAAACAAAACAACAATCAAACAAAACGAAATACAAGAAAAAAAAACAACAACAAAAAACAACAAAAACAAAACAAAAAAAAAACTAGAGCACGTTTAGAGTGAAATCAAATTCAAAAGAGGAAGTGTAATCGGGAGTTTCCGGAAGGGTAGGCATGATCTTCTACATTTGTATCAAACGTAAACACTGCAAATGAAAAGTCCGGTTTGTCAAATTCGGTGTTTGTATGTTCGTTGATAAACTTTAATACAATCATTTTTTTCTTCTTTGTGATGCCGAATCATGGTGATGACCATAAAACTTCTGTATTAGCACGGTGGTTGAACATAACCTTGGTGCATACATTTTTGAGACAGTATTTTGCTCTGTTGACAAAATAGCTATATAAACAAGTGTGGATAGTACAGGCAATACAGAAGTCCCCTACCGTTGGAATAATTCTTTGCTATACCAGCAAGGCCAATAATCCGTCAAAATCAGTGGACCAAAACAAAGCTCAAACTTATATGTTACTCCTGGTGGTTGGACTCACATACACAAAACAAATGTTAACTTAATATCTGGAACGGCGGTTTAGAAAAAAAGTCCGGAAATCTTACATTTGAACACGATTTTCTAAGTCCAACGCCCATAACTCCGTCAAAAATAAATTGGAAGTAACCAAACTCAAACTTGATATATAACTCATAGTGATAGACTCACATAGCAAATATCAGCTAAATATCTGGAACTGTTCAGAAAAAAAGTCCGGAAAACCTCTATTTTACCAATATTTTCTAAGTCCAAGGCCAATAACTCCGTAAAAAAATCAATGGACCGAAACAAAACTCGAATTTAATCTGTAACTCATAGTGGTAGACTTACATAGCTAATATCACCTTAAAATCTGGAACGGTTTATAAAAAAGTCCGGAAAACCTAGATTTTACAAAAATTTTTCAAGTCCAAGGCCTATAACTCCGCCCAAAATCAATGAACCCGAGCCAAACTCGAACTTAATCTGTAACTTATAGTGGTAGACTTACATAGCTAATATCAGCTAAAAAACTGGAACGGTTTAGAAAAAAAGTCCGGAAAACCTATATTTTACCAAGATTGTCTAAGTTCAAGGCCTATAACTCCACCCAAAATCAATGAACCGGAACCAAACTCGAACTTGATCTGTAACTCATGGTGGAAGACTTACATACCAAATATTAGGTAAATATTTCTTATAGTACGGGGTAAAAGTCCGGAAAACTGAGTGTGACAGACTGACTGAAGGACTGACTGACTGACGGACTGCAAACCTAAAGTCACCTTCGGCGAAGCCGGTAGTGCAATAACTACAGGCACGACAATACAGAATGAATTGCAAAACATAGACGCCATATGCCGGGGATTTTGAGAATATTACTGTTCAAAGAACAAGTTCACTATTTGAAAGTCAGAAATGTGATATTATGAGTTTCTAATTGGAGCTGTCCGAAATTTAATGACAAAGAAATGAAAAAGAAAAACACCAACGAGATTTACTTACCCAGCAATGCAGGTATTTTTGAAGGCTTCTCCGATGACCTTGTGGAGATAAAAAGATACAGTACAGAATTGATACGTGTACAAAGCTACGTTAAAGACCTTCAACAAAAAGAAATCTATAGAGGAATGGGGGTAATAACAAAATAACGGAACAGAGGGGTCAAGAGCTGAAGTATGAGACAAAAAGACAAATCAGGTGGAAACCAATGGTAAAATTGTCGACCTTAATGGTCCTGACTTGGTACAGGCATTTCAAAAAAATAATAATAATAAATAAATAAATAAAAAAATGATGGGTTAAACCGGTTTTTTCGGCTAGCCAAACCTCTCCTTCCATTGCGGTTGTGTTCATCCAGTATCAACTCAATAGCAATTGCCATTCAAAGGTCGTGACAGTTAAAAGAAATAATCATCCCAGTATTAAGAATCTTGAATCAGAGTTTAGACCAAAAATTCAAATTTTTCCACAAAGGACTGATATCAGTTAAAGAAATTTTTTAATGATCGTATGAGACGGAATTTTTTAAGCCCTGATTAATAAGGCGGTCACGGAGATATCGGGGAGGTAGAAATAAAAATAAATGCTGAGTCCAGTTTATGTTTACACATATTCGGTTTATGGATTTCAAAATGTTTTGATTTGATCTGCACTGAAGAGACATAAGTATCGAAATGCGCATTGCATAAACTACAGTACCCTGAAAATTCAACATAGCAATTTGACTGCAAAAGGATCAGTTAGGGATCACAAAAGGATCACAAAAAATAGTTATGATCGTTGATCACAAGTCCTCTGATCAATGATCGTAAAAGTTGTGATCAGTGATTGCAGGTATTGTAATCAATGATTGCAGGAGATACGATCAAGGATCATAAGCTTTGGGGTCAAGGATCACAGGAGTTGTGATCAAGAATAACAGGAGTTGTGATCAAGGATCACAAACATTACAATCAAGGATCACAAGAAGTGCAAGTGTTGTAATATATATGACTTTTCGCAACTTTAGTTGATAAAATATAGACTTTTACAATGCAAATTATGTAATACTTCCCAGCCACATTTTCCGGCTCTATGTAAAAGTAATCGAGTGTTTCATTGTATGTGTCTTACCCGTCTTATCTTCGTAAAGCTACTTTTACAATTATGTCCAGTTAAAATTAAAATTATTTTTTTAATAATGGATTTATTAGAAATATAATTGGCTTAATAAATGAATTTATTTTTATTGTATTCATTACTGTCAGAAGCATATGAAACAATTTTAAAAAAAATTATATGTCTTTGTTGATGTTCAATAGATAAATTTATTACTTTTTCGTTATTTTATTCTAAGTATTATTATTGATGGATAAATTTTAGATCTAGCGGAGCCGCTGCTTGGTGTTTAATCGAAAAGACATTTTCTAAATTTTACAAAACAGTAATGTAGTTTACAATACCACTTAATATACCAACATACTGCTTTAATCTACAGACAACGTCAAAGATTTTTTACCTGAGCAGTGTAACAGTTATCTGGTTCAAAATTTTTCACCATTTTTTTATTTTCACTGAAAGTTTATATTTAATGTAACATTTCTATATTGTTTTTCAGATTCAAATCTTTAGATTATCCTTGTTGCGTATAATTAAACATTGCTGTTAAGCTGAATTATTCAATTTTACTTCTACCATAATCTTTCAATAATGGGAAGTAAACATATAAACAGCTAATTAGATAAATGTAGTTTCCACAACGAGACCTAGTTGATTATGAAATTTCTCACATCGAGTTAAATAAATTTTGCAAATGTTTGAAAGCGAGGCTTGCCGAGCTTTTAAACATTTCAAAATTTATTTAACGAAATGTGAGAAATTTCATAATTAACGTGTTTAAGTTGTGGAAATTTTTTCTCTAATGACTGGATGAAAAACACCGAGAATTGTATTCCGAATAAATTTGGCGGGAAAATTCACGAAACTTGTTCTCCTCTCTAGAGAGGAGAACAAATGTTTCAACACCGTTCAGGAAATGTGAAAACTGGATAGAAATTAGAAAAATCTATTTATCTAATAAACTGCAATACTGTTGTGATCAAGGATAACAACTTCTTCTTATCAATGATCAAAGCTTTGCGATTAAGGATAACAACCTTGCAATCAAAGTTGACATTCTTGCGATCAAGGATTGCAACCTTGTGATCAAGAATAACAATCTTGCCATTAAGGATTACAACCTTGTGATCAAGGATAACTATCTTGCAATCAAGGATTGCATAGTTTTATGATCATTGATCACGTATACCTGTTTGAACAATGATCACAAAAATAAGAAAAAACAAAAACAAAGCAATCACTGATTGATTGCATCATTGACTGCAAAGGGAATAATTAGGGATCACAAAATCTGACAACTTGAATTTTGAACTTGAGTACTGTAAATTCACAGTAACTTTTAGGCGAGTGGCTTGACTATTCAAATTTCATTTTTAATGCACCTACCTAACAAACGGCTACATTATACATCATTTGAACATGTAGTACAGTTTAAAGCAAATCGGGGTCAAAGGTCAATCAGTTCAATAACTAAAATATCAGCCATTGGAAATCTTTCAACATTTCTAATTTTTTTAAAAATCGGCTTGATAACAACCAAATACCTGAATGAATTAATAAAATAGATCTGCGATAATATTAAGTATCAACACGAAAAAAAAAAAACGGTAAGTACTAACCAAAAACCAACGTATAATTTCAGTTATAGCTGATGCATAAAAATTGTTTTTGAAAATAACCTTTACCTTAATTTCTACATTTTTTTCCTGAAAAAAATTTGTACTTTGATGTATTTATTGAAAAATCCACTAATAACATTAAAACTGGACTACAAGGATTCTAAACTATCCCAAGGATAAATGTGGGGTAAACTAGCGTTTAAATATGCATCTTCGACACAAACAGGTTCAATATGTTCTATCTTTTTTTTCAAAACAAGAGAAAACTTATGAGAACATAAAGTTTTATGCCCCATTGAATAAGGGGATAGAATGTTTTCCCTTATCCGTCCGTGGGTACATCCCAGGTCTGTGTGTCCTTTTTTTTCTTTTTGATTTTGTACCCCGAGGGAACCCCGGGATATAGAAATAGGACCTATAGTATCTCCGGCTTGCGGGGTATGACCCCTCCTAAACGGGGCTGACCCCGAGGGATCCCTGGGATGTAGAAAAAAGACCCAGTCCGTGGTTGTGCAGGCTGAATAAATACACAACCCATCTTTCGAACGGGATGTAAACTCAGGTCCACGTGTTGGAAGAAAAGCCACGCTTCCTGCACGTTAAAGAACCCTTGTAGCAAGCTCTTTTTGAGTGGTTCGTAGGTGATCGGCTACAAGGCTAAATTCCCCGCCCCTTCGATTTCACCCTACTTTTCCAGTGGCAGTCAGAATTTCCCGTCCCATGACCCTTTCAATACCCCAAAGTGATTATTTATTAACAAACTTGTTCTCGTCTTGATATAGCTGAAATATTGCTCAGTAGACGTTAAACAATATTCAATTAATCAATCAATCTTTTGATTTTGTTTTGATATTAGGTCCATTTTTGGGAACTGTAAGAAATACAAAAGTTGAGAGATCTGGATAATTCTGTGGAGTGAATTAGTCAGTTTGACATACATTTTACTCATGCTTGAATCTGGTTATGTTTTCGCATAGATTCATTCGTCAGAAACAACACACAGAAGTAATTCTTCAATAAAAGTTGGTCAGTAGGAAGATGTGGGATAGTAATTGAGAAGCAGCATATGGTTTGTCCTATAGACTAACGTTTCACATTTTAGTGACTTTGAGTCTTTGCGCGATCCTCTAAAAAAAGGTGGTTTCAGATCCGGGCTTTATCCAAGATGACAGCCAGTTGGGAACATAGTATTTACATTTTGGACCCTAGATAGCTATGGGAACTTCTCCTCCGAAACTGTTTGGCTATTGGAACCAAACTTGGCCACAATAGTCCCTGGTTGATCCCCTGCAAAAATGTGTTTTCAGGTCCTCCCTATATGCAACATGACCTCCAGCGAGGATTTAATTTTAACATGAAACCCTATGGGAAACCAAGCTTGGGCACAATAGTCCTTGGCTGTCCCCAGCAACAAAAGTTTTTTTAAATAACCACCAGCGGGGAACATATATTTAATATTGGACTCTATGCAAAAACACATTCAAAGGTCTTCTCCTTTGAAACTGCTGTGCGAGTTGGAACAAAATATGGCCAAAGTAGTCCATGGTGGGTCCCCTACAAAAAGTGTTTTTCAGGTCCGCGCTATATCGAAGATGGCCACAAGAGGTGAAAATAGTTTTAAAATTTGACACTATGGAAAAACACATTAAAGACTTTCTCTTCTGAAACTGCTGAGCCAGTTGGAACAAAACTTGGAAATAATTGCCTTTAGGTTGTCCCCTGTAAAAAATTGTTTTCGTGTTTACACTTTATCCAAGATGGCTGCAAGCAGGGAGTATAGTTTAACATTGGACTACTTAAACAACTGGGCAGATTAGAATCACAGTTTAATATTGTTATACCTTATAATATTTCCCTTGTATAAATACATTGGAAAAAAATCGACAAGTTGTCTGTTTTATTTCTCAAACCAAAAAAAAAAACGATCTGTGGACCAGTCAACAGTTTTCAGTCTGTTGACCGCTTGCCTTATTTTGATTGGTTCAAAAACATCACGACCACTTATGTCGTCTGCACAACAAAATTTGCTACGTGAATTGTATTCAGATGAAATGGAGCGTATTTAACAAAACTGGAAGTTTGTAGTTACATAAATGTAACACAGAAGAATATACCAATAAAACATATTTTAAAGACAAAACCACATTGTACATGAAAAGGTATAACAAAACAGTTATAGACTGGGTCCTCAAACAACAGCTGTTTTGCTTGACCCTCTGACTAAACTGTTGCACTCAGCCTTCGGCTTCGTTCAACAGTTCAGTCCTCGGATCAAACAAAACAGCTGTTGTTTTCGGACCCAGTCAATAACTGTATACTGTTGCTCTTTTACCATAGACTGTCTAAGTAAGTGAAGGTGCAGGTGATTAATACAAGCTTTTGTGAGCCACTTGTTTTTTGAACAAGTGCTACACGACAATGTTTTACTGATATTTGCAGACTGGAAGGTTACAGACAAAATTTACTTGCGAGCAAATTTATGTTGAATGGCAGCTTTAGAATATCTGATATTTCCCAGTGGAAAAGAGTACACATCATTAACCCTTCTGTACACTTCGTCTTTCCGTTGAGAGAAGAGAAAAATTTAAACAAAAGAAAGATATTTTTAATCTTCAAATACTAGATCACAAGTCCTTGTAGTTTGTGCGATTGATATGAAACAATACAACGCGGCCATATCTTTTCGGAAAACAGGTTGTTTACTTACTAAACTGTTTATTTATGTCATTGCACAGGAATAATGAAGAGACTCTTGCAAAAGTTTTTTTTCAATTTGCACAGGAATAATGAAGAGACTCTTGCAGAAGTTTTTTTTCAATTTATTTAACTCAGTAAAAATGTCATAAAAACGACTATTTTACCTTAATACTGACAATTCGCAAAACAGAAAAAAATAAAAAATACAAAACAGAACTAGGAAATGATCACCCGTTTAGATCTTTATGATGACGTGTCCCATCGCAAGATAAGTTTATGGGGGAAGGATATTGCGTCTGAGAAACACAAATGATGCCCCAACAAAGTACATGTTAAATCCGGCCAATAATGTCAAGTTTACTAATTTGTATTTGGCCTTAAAACACGCAAATGTAGAAATCCTTATCACATGTATATAAATGACATATGTAAAATGATATGCAAAATAAAGCCCTCCTAGCATAAAAATAGTAGGAAGAGTTTATCAGAAAAAACCATGTGCCCTCTTTTCATAATTTACGCGTAATGTGGCTTACTTCATTCATCTATTTCATTTTCGTAAATATACACCAAACTCGAAATTCTTACCACATGCACATTTTGATATATGTACAATTGATCTTCAAATTGAAAACTCCCTAGCATAAATCTGTAGAGTCGGTTATGCTGACATACAATCTACCCTGTACTCGGACGAAGAGACAGTTTAAAAGGCAGGGGTATAACAATATGCCCCGATTTTTTTTGTTGTAGGGATATAAAAGAAACACAACAAAATCACTAATGTATATGATATGACCTGGCAGATACTTAAATTCAGATTATGGGCTGAAACCATATTTCGGAGTTCAGGACAGATTTGAAGTCCACGCATTAAAGTGGCAAAGTCCGTGTTTTAAATACATTTTACCAAAAATCAAAAAAAGAAAAGAAGATAACACCAAGAGAATATATATAATTAATGTAAGCCCTGAAAGATAATGCAAGATATTTAATTCAATATTTCACTTAAATAACAAAGTCGATTTTTTTTAATTATACAAAAATACCAAAGTTGCACAACAAAGAGTAAATTTTGTAATGCTGTACACGGTTTTATCAGCATTAGAATTAAACAATATTGAAAGCAATAATCCAAACAAATAGCAAGAAAAGAAGTACTCATTACCAAAAATACCGAAATAGGGAGCCAAATCCAGTACCAAGGACATCAACCGAGTGCCATACACGGAATGAAGCCGTTGTATTTTAAAAGGGTCAGAACTTTGATAAAAACATTTCGATTTCAATAAAACGCAAGGTAAATTTTCATTTCAGACAAGTCTGACAATTGGACTTTTGAATGCCCTCGGGGACATCTGGTCCACCATCAGTGGCATCGGTCCAATGGTTTGAAAATACAAAAAATACCAAAGTTGCCCAATAAACAGTAACTTTTTATGCTCTCATCAGCAGCATTAGAATCAAATAATATGGAAAGCCATAATCCAAACAAATAGCAAGAAAAGGAGTACTCATTACCAAAAATAACGAAATAGGGAGCAAAATGCAGTACGAAGGACACCTTCTGAGTGCAATTTTAATGTATATCTGATTTTTAAATTTTTACCCGCGAAAAAAATAAATGACATTTAGAATTTATTTGTTTTGTGATGTACAGGTAAGATGATCAAATGATATCACTTTGAATACGGAGTTCGATGTTCAGATGCGCACTGCCATGATAAAGTGCCTGTGATTAATCGCATTTTACAAAAAATGCACTTTACGTTTTTCTTACGACCGGGCAAAAAAGATACTACAAACATTGAACTTGCGACTGTGAATAATTCAGCTGTTTGTAAGGTAGGTGCATAAAAGTCGAAAACTAAGCGTCTTTTTTCGGAAATGTTACTCTCATACTAATGAATGTAAATGAGAACTACATGTAATTATATTTGCCATCGATTCGTTACACTTAGCACATGTATATGATATATCGTTAACAGCGAGAATACCATGTGGATAATTATAGATATATAGGGTCATAATTTCAGTAAAATCCTCTGATACAATTAAGCATATTTTATTTTTCATGATATTTGATTTACCTGTGATATTTGTTATGCATCATTGATTTTTGTTGTTATTTATCATGAAGCAATAAAAAAAACCCTTTCTCCCATCTTTCTCCGTTGCCGTTTTTTCCGCGAAATAATTTACGAGATCGCTGTACTATTGGTAGTATCAATGAGTGATTAACAGAAAAAACAATAAGATGACACATACCAATAAATCTGGATCTGACCAAGCTGGATATATTATTTACTACGAGTACAAGATTGGGAAAAGCGATATAACTCAGTTTTTTAACCAATTCATTTTATCTAATTGAAAAATAGGCAGTCAAACATCAATGCGTCATGTTCAATAGAGATTTACTATAAACTATAGATGACGCATATCTTAATAAAGGGAAAATTCGAAATACCTGTAGTTAAAAAAAATCAGATAATTTGAAAATGACTATCAGTCATCAATACATTTGTGATCTCACTGTTGATGATTCAGTTTAATTTGCAATGTTTTATAAAACAATCTGAAGTATTGTGTTCTCCAACTGATAAATGCTGAGTCTGAGTTCTTGTGTGAAGATCAAGTCTTAAAGGACACGTATAACAACAAAATTTACGTGAAAGAACTTTTTGGAAGGATTTAACGTGTTGGCAGGATATTTGAAAATGATAAAGTTTTTGCACTTCAAAATGATGGCCGAAACAATGTCTTTTGATCAGAAATAAGTTATATTCTAGTGTTACAGATGGTCATCTGATTGTTTCGTTACGTTTGTCTTGAGAGAGAGTGTGTTTTTGTTACCTTTCAACAAAATTTTATTCAGTATCTCCTGTTAAAAGTATCGTGTACTCATGGACATCTAAAGGAGAGAGAGATAGCGTTCATACACTTGAATGCTTTATTCATTTTTAATGTTTGAATTTTGTGTCTCGAAAAATAATATTGAAAAGTCGTGACCACAATAGGAACAAAAGAGGAATATAAACATATATTGAAAAGATATCGCTGTACCAGTTCAAATAAACGCGACATCTACTACAAAGTATTGATGACATCATTAAAAAGGCAATTAAGGCCTTAGTGATCATCGTGAAAAAAACGATTTATGCCCGCCAAACCCTCTTGTGCGGTTATGCGGATGTAAACTTGGATTCTATTGGCTGATTAACCACATGCTAAATAACCAGTAATATAAGAAAGATAACAGGAAACACCTACAATTGCCGTAAACCATAATCACATGCCACAATCCACCAGGGAACCGCACGAGAAAAACAATAAAATGACAAAAAAACAAACATGGACAACGATAGGAACTCGGGATAGCCGGACTTGGTACCGGCACTAGCAAGAGCTAGCGGTAGGGTTAAACCGGTTTATGGGTACCCAAACCTCCCCTTTCTCTATCCCGTTTCCCTATAGTATAATAAAACATACAAATAAAATCTAATACAGGTAGACTACTAACTCCAAGACCACAATCTTGAGAAGGAAACACAAAACCTAATTTAGAAAGATGGGTCGAGGAGTGCACGCCGCTAAACTGCCGGCTAGCTCAAGGAGCCTAGTCTGCTGATAAAACACTGTCGCACTACGGAATTAAGATCAAACTCAAAACTCCCTTAAGGGTTGGTAAAGAATTATCATAGATTTCAGTAGACATCGGCAGTATCAGTGAGAGGTAGTATACCTGTAATATCTTCAGGTCATTGGATCCCAAAGCCAATTTAACGGAATCCTGAAGAATATCCTGTCAATATCCCCTATTACGTAAAGAATGTAAGTTACGTCCCAGTTTTTCTGGATTTTTTATCAGTTTTTGACATTTTTAACAACATTTCCATAAAATCGAGGATGAGAAATGCCCAGTAATAAGCTGTTTGCGAGTCGTACCATATTTAGAAATCAAATCTTCATATCTTCTATAAAACTTCTTAAAGGTGTTAATCAATTTATGAAATCTGTGACCTTGTTGTAAAAGTTTGGATGTGATAGTAAGGTTACGCTCATTAAAGTCGTGAAGAGTAGAACAGACGCGTGCGAATCGTACTAGTTGTGATATATACACCCGGTATGATGGAGCTACAGGAACGTCGCCATCAAGAAAAGGGAAATTAGTAATTGTGAAATCAAAATCATCCCTTTTATCATAAATTTTAGTTTTAATTTTGCCAGAGTCAATGATGATAGTAAGATCAAGAAATGGGCAGTATTTAGAATCATCGTTTGCTTTATTAAGTTTCAGTTCTTGCGGGTATATGAGGTCGACATAGTTTAAAAACTTGGGATTGTCAATAGTAA
>MJUU01072234.1:7077-21095 GCA_002080025.1 Modiolus philippinarum
CGGTTGTGGATTTTATTTTACTCGTGATTTCAAGGAGATTTTTGACAAAACAATGCCCCCTTTTCTGACGATCTGAAATAAATGTGTTCTTATAGCGTGACGTCATCAGGTATGGTCGACTTTTTTCATGCCGTCACAATGGCCAAAAGACGGCAGACATATTTGACGTCATAAATGAATTTTAACCAATGAAGTATCGAGAACACTTTATGTGCATGTTGGTTAACATTTTGATCTCCTATGACCTGAAATTGAAGAGAACAGTATTAGAATTAGAGAAATAATTTTCCATAATTTCACTCTGGGAAGTGACGTCAAAATAGATGTCGTCAACGTTGTTGTTAAGTAAACGTCTCAGCAGATTGACATCGAAAACGTAGTTCATGAAAAAAATCTTAAATTAACCCATTAAATATACGAGAAGTAATATATATAATAAAAACAATAACTAATCCAAGATTCTGATTATCGAAAATATTCAACTCATGATCGAAATAAACTGTAATTCACTCATGCGCTGCGCGCATTCGTGAATTACCGAGTTGTTCGGTGATTCGTTGAATATTTTGCGATAATCAGAATCAGTGATTAGTTATAATATAATTATTTTCGTGTTTACTATGAAGCAACTTTATTACGGATTTCTTTTGTGTTGTCAATACGCCAAGACTTTTACATAACAAAGACGTAAAAATCGGTATTGTTACGGCACTTTCTAGAATGACAAGGGATCTTTATTTACAACAATGACAATACATTTTTATCCGGGAAAACTCGGTGAATTATAATTATCTATATAATCATATGTATGATCTTCTGTCCTTCTGTCAATTCCACGATATTCATCAGATAAATCAATGTAGTTATGTGGCATTTCATATCCATCGGGTATTCCTATGTTCTTCTGTGGCATTTTATAACCATCAGGTGTTCTTATGTTGTTCTGTGGCATTCCATAACCATCACGTATTCTTGTGTTGTTCTGTGGCATTTCATAACCATCACTTATTCCTATGATCTGTGGAGTTTCATAACCTACAAATCAACAGCTATTGTGGTTATTTTTAATATTTCTATTGATAATGATTATTACTGAATGAAGGATGTCTTGATGTCACATTGGAACAGAATTTATTGGTAAAATAGACCTGCAAAAGTGTTTTTTAAACCTGCTTGCTATAATGAGACTCTATAAGAAAAGTTTTATTCTATTTCCTATTTCATCATATTTGTGAAAAAAAGTGTTCATTCTTTTAATCAATAATTTATGCAGAAATTATCCAACTGGACTACTTTTTGACTGCTTTCCTAAACTATCTAATGAAGTAAGTGATGTACCAGCATTATAGCTGAGGTCCTAAAATGCTTAATTGGGGGACACCACTAGTAATATTGAGCAGTATTGACCCAGCTAATGACACCGAAGTTACTATTAATTTATTTTCTACATATGCGCATTTCGACAACTTATGTCTCATCAGTGCAGATCAAACCAAAACATTTGGAAGTTCATTAACCGAAAAACATGCTAATACTGATAGAGAAAAAATAAAATTGAAAAGTAACATTTAAATAACATTTAAAAGTTGTTTAGTTAAATAAGATTCGAACCATCTGTTATCACTTATCCCCATTGCCTTCACCTTTTCACACAAAATATGATGGTCAACAGTGTCGAAGGCCTTTTGAAGATCTATCATGACCATTCCGGGTAAATAATCCTTTTGATGTTTGCAATATTATATGGTCTAATTGTAGATGAGACAAGTATCGGTTGAGAACGAAGATCTAAAACCGGACTGGAATCATTTTCAATAAGATGTTTTTCTAGCTGCATATAGAGGGATTTTTTTACGAATTCTAGAAATACAACGTAATGCAGAGAATGCATACTGGGCGATAACTTTCCACTTCTTTCTATTATTCTTCCGTATATGGTAGTTTACACGGGTAGCGTTAAATGGCCAGCCATAAGTGTTCATTTTTGTGATAAAGCAATCATTACCATGACTCATCGTAATGAAACACATGACGTCACCTGACGTCACAATGTAAAGTACACTCAAATTCCGACGATGTTGTTCACACCGTAAATGGTGCAGTTGTTTCTTTTCGTATTTTCAGTTTCATTTCTCACTAAATATCACTACAAGACACTAAACGTCTGAAACGGTACTTTTTGTACTGAAAAGTACTCGACCAGTCTCAACTTATCTAGATATTACTAAAGTAGTCTGATTCAGTCTGAAATTTATTAAACCAGTTTTGATCTGTTTTACCTCTGTAAGTCCGTCCGTCCATCCGTCCGTCACACATTATTTCGTCGCATTTTTCTCTGCACCTGCATATCACAGCCACTTGATATTTGGTATGGTGCTTCAGTATGGGGTCCTATACTGCGCCTCCCCTTTTTGGCCATATCGAATAACCACTTCCTGTTTACCGACTTCATGCGATTTTTTTACTTTTCATTTTCAATATAGCACTTTTTCGTCACACTTTTCTCAGCAACTGCACATGACAGCCACTTGATATTTGATATTGTACTTTAGTATGAGGTCTTATACTGCATCTTTTTCAGCCATATTGGATCGCCACTTCCTGTTGACCGACTTTGTGCGTTTTTTAATTTTCATTTTCAAAATTGGACTTTTTCGTCACACTTTTCTCAACAACTGCACATGTAAGCCACTTGATATTTGGTATGGTACTTCAGTATGAAGTCCTATACTGCACCTCCCCTTTTCAGCCATATGAAATCGCCACTGTCTGTTTACCAACTTTGTAGGTTTTTTACTTTTCATTTTCAATATAGGACTTTTTGTCACACTTGAACTGTGTCCACACCTGTATTGTGTCCACACACAATTAATTTTGCACTTGCCATATTGATTCAAGGTTCAATGAGAGAGGGCATAACTGGCTGCCTTCGGCGACAGCTCTTGTTTCAAACTTTTTTTTTCAAACATTCTATAAATGGTTTATTGTTGCAAATTGCAAAATGAGTTGATGTACATCATCAGTTACATCTTCAAATTAACAAACATGGCACCGGTGAGTGGCATATGGCCTCAGGTAAAAATTGTGTATATTATATAACACATGTACCTAAAATAGCAATTTATGGCAACCACATATGTTGTATAACTTGCTTAGTGGTACACACGTTGAATTTGAAGGGGAACTGATGTTTTATAATTTTGATTGCACTGAAATAAATACCTCTTGCAAATAAGAAAAGCATTAAAAAGAGTAAACCATTTCCCCTTCATCTTTTACATCCTGTAAATGTGTTTGAACTAATAGATGTAGTATACTCTTGGATACCTATGGTGACTAATTGTGTGCCTCTTCTAGCACATTTGTGTCTTTATTCGTATGAAGCCAGACTCATACAAAGGCTAGTCCAGAAAAAAGACAATAAGCTAGCCAAATCCTTTAATTTCAGTTTCCGTTCTATAGATGATGTTCATTCATTGAAAAATCCCCAATTTAATTTTCTTCATCTTATATACCCAAATGAACTCGAAATTAAAGAGACCACTGATACACCATCATCAGCATCATTCCTGGACCTATACCTCTTCATTGCCAACTCTGGACGTCAAAACAACAAAACTTTACGACAGACGTGATGATTTTCGACTTTCCAATAGTAGACTTCCCGTTTTTGAGCAGTAATATTCCCACATCTCCGGCATATGGCGTGTACATTTCACAACATATTCGCTATTGCCGTGCCTGTAGTTTGTGCAGCGATTTTGTCAACAGAGCGAAATTATTGTCTCAAAAACTTATACATCAAAGGTATGTTCAGTCACTGTTGCAATTGTCACTACAGAAGTTTTACGGTCGTCACCACGATTTGACAGACCGTTACAATGTTTCTATTTCACAAATGAGAACAGATATCTTTGGGTAGATCCAGAGTTTGTTACAGGACTGACTAACACCGACTGTGATAAAACCGAACTTTTCACTGGCAGTGTGACGGGTTCCACGCGTGGAGTTGACCGTGCTCATCCTTCCGAAGCACCTGATGATACCTAAGTTTTTACAGGGGTTCACACTTCTAGTGCTTTAGTTGTGTGGCGTTCTTGTTCATTTTTGTTTATATGTTTTGTCTTTGTCATACTGTCTCAATTCTTGTTGGATGTGAATTGCTGTGATTTTGGATTTATGATTTAAGAATTCCCTCTTCCTCGTTCTTGCTTCGGTATTCGTTTGCAGATATATTGGTATACAGTATATTATTTTTCTGTTTCTCATTTGGTAATGCTAGCTGATATTGATACTTTATATAACAGTAATAAAAGCATTTGATGAACATTTTGCAATAAGTGCATAAAGGGTTGATTCAAGAAGTTATTTTTAAACCCTGAATTAATTTCCTGATTCAAAGCATATATAAGAGATTTCTATGATCAAGACTATTTTATTACAACTTTAGACTGGTCAAGACAAGTCAAGATTCTTTCCGTACTAAATCAGACTGGTCGAGAGAGGTCGACACTCTTTCAGTACCGTATCAGACTGGTTGCGACAGGTTGAGACTTTCCAGTACAGGCTCAGACTAGTTGGTAGGGACAGGTCAAGACTCTTTCATTACAGGTTCAGACTGCCTCCATATGTCTTCAATTATTTTGATATAATTATATTTAAAAGAAAATTTTTGAATGATAACCATCAGCAAAGAATCATCAAACTTTTTTTAACATTTGTTTTCCTTTTTTAGTATAATAACATTATTTGAAAATAAATACGCTAAATATGTAATCATGAATTTACTTTAAATATGTAAACATTTGAAATATACAGTCATGTGAACTATTGAATACGTTTTGACAGTTTTATACATACTTTTGTTTGCATCATTTTGCCTTCTGTGGATTAGGTAACATAATATAATAATGACAAGTAAAATACAAACAAATCCTCCAGCAACTCCACCAGCTATTGCAACAATATTTGATGTACCTAAAAATTAAAGTTTTCAATACAATACTTAAATCAAATTCTGAATTTAAAAAGTGCATCAATAAACTATTGCAAAAAATGTATTATGCTTATTGAAGATGGAGGGGGAACAAAATTACCGAACAGAGTTGTCAAGATCCGAGGTCCGTGAGGCTAAAAGACAAATCAGGTGGAACCCCCAAAAATGTTGACCCCCCCAATGGTCCTGATTTGGTATAGACATATCAAAAGAATTGGCGGATTAAACCGATTTTAAGGTATCCCAAAGCTACCCTTTAATAGGGTCAGGTAGCAACTCAACAGCAATTGCTATTGAAAGTTCGTAGACAGTTAAAAGAAATGGTCATCCCAGTACTAAGTAAAAAAAATCTTAAATCAGAGTTCGGACCGAAACTTCAATCTCTACAAGGGACTGACTGTTAAAGAACTTTTTAATGATCGTATGAGACGGAATTTTTTGAAGCCTTAATTGATAAGGCGGTCACGGAGATAACTATGTCTAATGAAAAAGTCTATTTAATTTGTGCTGGCTCTTGCGTCGAATCAACTGTAAAGAACGATTAAAATACTGTTCATTGGTAAAATAAAATCTGAAAATAAAAATGTGATATAAGAATACATATTTACCTTGGTAAATCTGATCTTCTATTCTTGAAACAGTATCTAAAATAAATATACTATATAAGAATCTTACTGTAAAGAAAAGTAATGAATTATGTAATGGCATTTTTATTATTTACAATCATATCTCAAATATCAATTAAAAAACTTTATATTAAGGGGCAGTCGATATCAATACGTTAGAAAACATTTCATTTGCTTACAAACACATTTTCCTTTAATGTTGAAGGCATGGTAAACAAATGATTTATTTTAAATACGAATAAGCTGTCATACCCCTTGAAGAGTACATACTTTACAAAATACCGTGAAAAGGTACTGTGAATATGACCATTTCGACAACTTCAAAACATTTTAAAATCCATAAACCAAAATATGTCTCAAAGCTGATAGAGAACAAATTGCCATAAGGATCTATGTAGAAAAGCCAAAAATAAGCTAAGGACTGAGCTACGCAAGTGGGAGATACTCCTCAGTTTTAAACAAAATTTTCTGAAATTTAGATATTGCAAGATTTCAAATAAAATCAATTTTAGGTCAGGGCCGGAGTACTGACTAATGAGTTGGTGAATATCCTTGGGAAATCACATTTTACCAGTGGTGGTATCTGCCCAGTGTTAATAAATTATAAAATACCGAAGTTACTGTTGATTTAATATCTACATATTGCATTTTCGACAACTTATGTCTCTTCAGTCCAGATCAAATGAAAAAAAATTATTTGAAATCAATAAAACAAAATATGTCTCAAGGCTGATAGAGAACAAATTACCAAAAGGATCTAAATAGAAAAGCCAAAATCAGCTAGAGATGGAGCTATGTAAGTGGGAGATACTACTTAGTTTTAAACATTTTTAAATTTATATTTAAGTTTTCAAATAAAATCGGTTTTCGGCCCAGCATCGAATTACTGACTATTGGGGTGGTGAATACCCTTGGGAAATCACAGTCCATTAGCAGAGGCATCAGCCCAGTGTTAATAGATTACAAAATGCCAAAGTTACTGTTAATTTAATTTTCTACATATGGCCATTTCGAGAACCAATGCCTTTTCAGTCCAGATGAAATAAAAAATATTTGGAAATTTGTAGACTAAAATCTGTTTCAAAGCTGATAGAGAACGAATTACCCAAAGGGTCTAAATAGAAACGCCAAAATCAGCTAAGGACAGAGCCATGTGTTGCACAATACATCTGACATTAAAAGTAGTCATAATTCTACAGAAGGTTATTTCAAAGACAACTCAAATTCAAATATCTAAGTAAGTGAAGACAAAAACTTCATCTAGTGGATTTGCAGTAGCTTGTGTCTGTGTGCATACACCTACTTCAGTTCAATGCCAAGATTTTTTATTGCATATTAACCAAAATTTAAGCTGTATGACAAACGTATTGATTTTTACTTCTCAATTGTGGATACTCCCTTTCTAAGTAGAAATATGCCTACTTCTCCGGTCAATAGAGTGTACATTTCACAGTTGATTCGTTACTGTCCAGGATGTATTTTATACAGTGTTTTTTTAATAGAGTAAAAAGAAAACAACATTGTTGCAGATCCTGCTGAGTTCGGGATTGTTCAGCCTTTATAACTTTCATCATTCAAGTAATTCTGTGGCCGTAACTAGAGGCTCACACGAGCCTGTATCGCTCATATGGTGACTGGTTTTATTCATTGTTACCAAGAGACCACCCATTCATACTGTAAATCAATTCACAAGATGTTACAGCTTCAATCTTGGATGAGGTAAAAATATAAAAATCACAAACTTTGAAAGTGACCACAAAAAGGCAATTGTAACCAAATTTGGTTCCAATTGGCTCAGTAGGTTCAGAGGAGAAGACATTTAATTGCATTTTCCATAGGGTCCCTATGTTAAACTATGTTCCACGCTGGCGGCCTTCTTGAATGAGGTATGAACAGAAAAACCACAAACATTCAAGGGGACCATCTAAAGACTATTATGACCAAATTTGGTTCCAGTTGGCTCAGTAGTTTCAGAGAAGATCTTTGAATACATTTCCAATAGGGTCCTATGTTAAACTATGTCCCATGCTGGCGACCATCTTGGATGAGGTACGAACATAAAAAAAAACTTTAAAAGGGACCAGCCAAAGACAATTGTATTCAAGTTTAGTTCCTATTGGCTTATAGTGGGTTCAGGAGAAAAGACCTTTAAATGCAATTCCCAGAGTCCCTAAGTTAGAATATGCTGGGGACCATCTTGGATGAGTAGCGAACATAAAAATCACAAACTTTAAAGGGGACCATCCAAGAACTATTGTGATCAAGATTGGTTCTAAATGGTTGGGTAGTTTCAGCAGAACAGATCTTTGAATGCATTTCCCATAGGGTACCTATGTTAAACTATTCTCACCGCTGGCGGCCATCTTGGATGAGGTACAATCACAAACTTTAAAGGGGACCACCTGAGCACTATTGTGACAAAATTTGGTCCTCATTGGCATAGTGGTTTCAGAGGAGAAGATCTTTGAATGCATTTCCCATTGGGTCCTATGTTAAACTATGTTCCCTAGTGGCAGCCATCTTTGATGAGATGCGCACCTGCTGGACATATGACGAAATTGTAGACCTTGAAAAGCTCAACACTTTTGCAATTCACATTTAACCTCTAAATCTCAAACAGTTTTTGAAATAAATGTAAAAACGTTAAAAAATAGTGAAAATTCAAAGAACAGGGGACAATAACTCCCATGTGGGTCGTCAGATTTCCTTCCAAATTGCAGGACATGTAGATCTTACTATGGTTACCATTTTTGTAATTTAAACTTTACTTCTATCTTTTACCATTTTCAATATATATGACTAAAAGTAACAAAAAACGAATTTTTACGGGAAAGGGGCAATAACTCCAAGACGGTTTATCGGATATTCTGCAAAATGTCAGGGCGGGTAGATCTCACCACGCTGATCATTTTTACACATGTCAGATTTTTTATATCTGTAACGATTTTCGAGTAATTTGCAAAAAAACGACCATTTATCTGTATGTTCTATTTTTAGTAACAGCGGCCATGTTGTTTGGTCTAAGGACATAAAAATCACAAACTTGAAAGTGCATTCCCTTGTGATGATTCAGGGCAAGTTTGGTTAGTACTGGCTTAGTAGTTTGAGAGAAGATCTTTGAATAAAAGTTAATGGACGAATGGACGGATGGACGGACGACGGACGCCGAGTGATGGCAAAAGCTCACATGGCCTTTGGCCAGGTGAGCTAAAAATGACATTATTGAAAGATATGATGTGTCTGTGTCCCTACACAAAACTGACATTTTCAAGTAGATTCAATGATGAATGAAAGGATATGGAGTAAATGCACATGAGATAAAATTTCTACAAAAACATGGTAAAAACAAGGAAGGAAACATTGCTTTTATTGTTGTTCTTCATCTTGAAGTCACCATGAGGCCTTCAACAATGAGCTTAGTAAGTTCAATACGGCCTCTAGCACCGGTCATGTCTACCCGGATTTGAAATCCGATTTTGACATAATACTGGGTTGCCTCAATGTAGTTTTTAATGTTCTTTTATTTCTATGTTTGATGCTTTCTTTTCTATTTTGTGGTTTTGTCGTGTCTCTGATTCTTGTAATTACTACATCCTTCGTTCTTTAAGTGAAATGTATTGAAAGAAACTAAAGAATGTTTCATCTGTGATTTTGACGAAATCGGTGGTGAATTTCACTACATTTTTTAATTGTCCAACCTTCAAAAACGATAGAAACTTACTTCTGAATCCAAGATATAAAAATCAACCAAATTGTCAGAAATTCAACGAATTAATAAATAATAATAAATGATGAGATTTTTGTACCCATGTATATTGATTTATTGAGAATGAATATGCTAATGGAAAAAAGAAACTGCACTGATTCCAAATGTCATAAAATTTTAAAAAAAGGATATCATATTGAAACATTACTTGTGATATTCAAGATTAAAAGCATCTTCTCTACAACAAAATGACCACTAAAAATTTTGACCATGAAATGACGTTAAACTGACCAATCACCACATACTTGCCGAAACCTTAATTAACAAAATCAGTAGACAATAAAACAAGCAGTGTTTAAACACCGCCACAAGTAGTGGCGAGGTACATGTATTATGTTATATCCCAAGTCGTGTGTCCGTGCGTCTCCCGAAGGTTTCCGACTTATAACTTAAGAACGAAATATCATATGATTTTCCAACTTGGTATTTAAGTTGCCTACCACAAAGAGGTCCAAGGGTTCTGGATTTATGGCCCTTGAAACTTTGAAATTTTGTGAATTTAGGGGTTTCAGACTAATACATATAACATTCTGTCTTCAAACTTGGTATGTAAGTTGCTTACCACAAAAATCAGGTCAAGATCAATTTTTGTTTAAGATGTTCAAGGGGTTCTGGAGTAATGCCCCTTGAACCTTTGTAATTTTGCAAATTTTGGGGTTTCCAACTGATAACCTGTGAATCAAATGACATTCTGTCTTAAAACTTGGTTTCCAAATTGTTTACTACTAAACTCAACCATGTTTGATTTTGGGTTCAGAGGTTCAAAGTGTTCTGGGGTTGGGCCTCTTAAACTTTTATTTTTTTTGACTGATAACTTGCGAAAGAAATATCATACAGTCTTAAACTTAGTATGTTAGCTGCTTACTCCATTACTCAGGTCAAGTTCGATTTTGGGTTCAGAGGTCTAAGGGCTTCTGGATTTATGCCCCTTGAAACTTTGAAATTTTGTGAATTTAGGGGTTTCCGACTAATAACTTGTAAAAGAAATAACATGCTATCTTCAAACTTGGTATGTAAGTTGTTTGCCACAAAGCTCAGGTCAAGATCAATTTTAGGGTCAGAGGTTCAAGGGGTTCTGGAGTTATGCCAATGAAACTTTGAAATTAAGCAAATTTTAGGGTTTCGAACTAATAACTTGTGAATGAAATGACATTCTGTCTTAAATTTGGTTTCCAAGTTGTTTAATACTAAACTCAGACCCTATTTGATTTTCAGTTCACAGGTCCAAGGGGTTCTGGAGTTAAGCCTCTTGAAACTTTTAATTTTTTGTGAATTTTAGGGTTTCCGATTGATAACTTGTGAAAGAAATATTATACTGTCTTCAAACTTTGTATTTTAGTTGCTTACCACATAACGCAGGTCAAATTCAATTTTGAGTCCAAGTGGCTCTGGAGTTATGCCCCTTAAAACTTTGAAAGTTTGCGAATTTTAGGATTTCCAACTAATAATTTGTGAATTAAATAACATTAAGTCTTCAAACTTGATATGTAAGTTGTTTACCACTAAACACAGGCCAGGTGTAATTTGGGGGTCAGGGTACACAGGGTTCTGGAATTGTACCCCTTGAAACTTTGAAATTTTGTGAAACGTGGCGGGGTATCATGTAATGCATCATTACTTTTTTTCTTTGCGTTTGGCGATTCATTGACCAACGAATAGGGTAACGTTCAAAGAGACAAGTGAGAATTCTTTTCAAAGATTGCAGGCAACTCTTAAGCTACTTCCGTTTAAGCAACAGACAAATTAAGTGGATATAAATTTCCGCCTTTTCAGTGCCATAAATCTGCATTTGATGAAAATTCAACAGAAACATTCGGCACATTATCACTTGGGTTGTTCATGTTGTCATTGAAACAACGGCAGTAGAATACCGAAGGAACAAGTTTGAAACTGTGTTTAGCCCTAATTGTTGTATAAGGTCAGATGTTGACTTTGTTTCAAGACAAATACTGTGATAGTACTATTGTTCGTAGGGTTCCAATTTTCGTGGATTTTGTGGTTCGCTTAAACCATGAAATTAAGTTCCCAACGAAATGCATTTTTTACATTGAGTTTTAATGAAACCACGAATTTAAGTACAAACGCAATAGTGATATTTATGAAAACCACAAAATTTGATGTGCCCAAATAAAAGTATTGTTTTGTTTTTTTTCTGATCCCTTGCTCAGGATGCGGGTTTGAAAACAATTGAAGTTGTGTGGTCTCAAAATTGGGCAACATTTTTGAAGTAATCCTGGATGCCTGGAACCTACTGCGCATGTCAGGAAGCCGGCTATTAGGGTGTTCACTGTATGTGTTTATGGCCTGAAATCCGAATTTTCATGGTTCCAAAAGTGATGATATTGTTGAAAATGTGTCCATTAGAACTTTTTCCTGTCTACATGCAACAAAAAAGGTGTTTGTTGACGTAATTTTTCAATGTTGGGAACCAACGCTCGAAATTGCGCCAATTCAGACCTTTTTTCAAGACTCTTGTAAGCCAGACAAGATGTTCTTTATTACACTAAAAAAATATTGGAAGCATTTGACCTTGACACTTAGGAAAAGAGTCCGAAAATACGGAGATCTTTCGAACGCCCGAAAAAAAAATAAAAATCCAGAAACAAAATCAATATTGTTGTGTATGTGTTCAAGAATGAGTTTGCAAAACAAAGGCAGTAGAATACCGAAGGAACAAAGAACAAGATTACATAAATCAAAGTCCGGAGACAAGGCAAAAGTAAGAACACCAGAGGACGGAAGACCAATGACGCAACACAACCACAAAACGCAAACACTACAAATACAACAATAAAAACTAAAGCATTAACACTGTGAACTTTCAAAGAGTGACATCAGGTACTCCGGAAGGGTTAGCATGTCCTGCTCTGTAAAAATATCGTTGCAATACTCAGTGTAATTAAAGAAATATTGTGTTTTTACCATTGCACAGTTTCTTTTTTCCGTTAGTATATTATATACTTATTGACTGATTTTGCGGGAATAGCAAGTTTTTTGTCCCCGAGGTGCAGCCAATGTCAAAAGTAAGGGTCGAGGGGCCAACTTGCTTTTCACAAATAAACAGTCTATAAGTATTTTATTTTACCGGAAACACAAGATTTTCATTTTAAATAATCTTTACATAATTATTTTCTCATTAATACACGCTTTACCAGTATTTTTTGTTGTTTTTTTTTGTATTCAGTATTATTCATACCTATTTTCATCTAAATTCCTGTAAAGTAAATAGTGTTTACTGTAATTTGCACACTTACTTGGAAACAATGATGTCATAGTATTCTGAATTATCAACAAAACTTTTATCAAATAGGGAAGCAAGAAAAAAAAGTCTGGGAAAAATATTCACACCAGTTAATGATCTGATAAATAGTAACAGAATTGGAAAAGTTATTTGATTTCAGAAACTCCCTTTTAATTGGCTTATTCCTTTCTGTTCACTTTCTATATGGTTTTACAGGATATCTTGTTCCATATAATAGTGTTCTACCTGTCTATATGTCTTGTTAAAAAAGAATTATGTATACTTTTCTAATACTACCAACATTTGGGCCATATAGAAAATATTCCTTTTGTTACAACATGGAGTGTTGTCTGTATTAATGAAATAGGGTATGAGTAAAAAAAAAAACATCAGTTATTCTTACATTTGGTTATAGTGACATTTGCAGCAATAGCACTTGTATGTCCACATGTTGTTGTGGTACCACCTGTTTCACATCTAAACTCTGTATAGCTATAACTGGATGATACATTGTAAGTTAACCTTGATGTCCTTCTATACTGACAACTGGCTGAGTTGAATATAGCAGTATCTTGTGTTGTGTCTGTAGCATTTGGATAACCAATGAAGTCCGGATCTCTACCACTCCTTAATATACACCATCTTAGATTTGCTGCTGGATTTCCTACATCACCAGTACAAGTCAATGTAACTACAGTGTTTTCATTGTAGATATTATCTGGTTTATTTGGAGAATTGCTGATAGGATTTATAGATATAGGTGACACTGAAAACAAGGCATGCAGTATACATTATTATTATATGTATACCATATCCACACAGAAAACACATTACAGTGAGTGACCCTATTTTCACATTATAATAATCATTCAAAATTACATAATTTTTATGTCTTTTTCTTTTAATTTGACAAATACGTGCCACTAAGATTTAACTAGTTTCCCAATACAAATATTTTGTTAAAATTTAACAAGTATATGGTTAATGTATGGCAAAATTAAAGTTATTAAATAAAAAATATATGGTAAATGTGTGGCAAATTGAACGACACCGATATAGAGAACAACTAGAAAAGACCGTAGAAAACAGAAACGTTCTTCAATCTACATTAACAAATATTGTTCCAAGATCAGTTGAAAGGTATTTCCCAAAGTTGCGTCATACTTTTCACATATTTGATTGTCTTGATAGATTGTCTTATTTTTTCTAATGTTATTTTGATTTTTTAAATTTTGAGTGTACCCAAGCTGACCTTCCCCAATGCGACAAAGGATATCGACCTGACGAAGTCGGTAAATGTTAAAACTGTAAACTTTAAGTCTTGTGAATATGAACATCAACCGGATCTTTCCGTCGGGCACATAGTCTGAAATGCATGCAAAACGACAT
>MJUU01072236.1:19034-44115 GCA_002080025.1 Modiolus philippinarum
AGCAGACAGAAACTAACTAATATTTATAGTTTGTTTTGTCTCACCACTGTATCCGGGTAAAGCGGTGTGTTAAGCACTCACCAACTGGTAAAAACCCGCTACATACTTTATGTGCCTGTCCAAAGCCATTTAATATTAATTTTTTCATTGTTTCAATAGATTAAGTAAATTGTTATATTTTATGATTATTGTCACATTTTGAAATTTTCTGTGCCTTTTACAGCCTGTTATAAATCACAATTCATTGTTGAAGGCTGTAATCAGTGTAATGTGACCTATAGAAGTTTGATTTTGTCTGTTTTAGTGGATTACCGTCTCATTGGCAGTCATAACACATTTCCAAAAGATGCAAGATACAAAAGAAAAAATGCCAAATGAAATACCTGATTTTTTTTATTAATTTTTTCCCTTATTTTATGTCACCAAATGCACTATACTCGGCTTAAAGTGAATGGCATATCTGTTTATATATGGCTGAGTAGCTTGCTAAACAAAATTTTTAATTGATAATTTATCATTTTCTAAAAATTCTTATTTTGCAATTAACAACTTTA
Source organism: Modiolus philippinarum (assembly GCA_002080025.1). Lineage (NCBI taxonomy): Eukaryota > Metazoa > Mollusca > Bivalvia > Mytilida > Modiolidae > Modiolus > Modiolus philippinarum. The sequence continues at coordinate 19,589 of MJUU01072236.1, forward strand.
CTCCTTGTCCTTACAAAGAATTGATTTTTTTCCCTAATTCATACGATGTTTTTCTGCTTACTTCAGCCTTCGTCTAATTGTTGACTCAGATACGCAAAGAACGTCACCCATCATTGGCGCTGTAAATCCAAACTTTGTTAAAAATTCCATTTGCTCTCTTTGAATGTCGTACTTGCTGTGTCCCTTGTCATCAACTAGAATTCTCTCTGTTTTGAAACTGCTGTCCATACCTAAACAGAAGAATTAAATGGAAATAAATATTCACTAGAAATTGTGGGCGATGTAACAGAATTCACTGAGTTTTGATTTCCTCTTTTGTTCTGTTATGGTAAAAGAACTGTTTGGGTTACCACGATTGAACACCAATTCATGAAACTGATGTATGCATGTATGTATATGTCTTCAACCCCCTGAGGACATGTAGGCCCTTGAGGCACTGAAGAGACATAAGTTGTCGAAATGGCCATATGCAGAAAGTAAATTCACAGTGATATGTCGGTATTTTCTTGTTTGAACCATGTATATATTGGGACATTGTCTCATATACATTTACTCCATATACTTTTATTATACATGCATGTCTGTATGTATGTATGTATGTATGTATGTGCCTTCAACGTCTTGAGGACATAAATGTGCATGTCAATAAAGTTATTAACAACGCTTGCAGTGCCAACAAAACCCTCTAACCAGGGTTAGCTCAACAATTAATAAAATACATTTCATACCTTCTTTACTAATTTTTGCCGAATTTCTTCCTTCATATCAAGGATGCTTGATTTGAAATCTTCTACTTCATCTTGAGACATCAGTACACCACTACTCCGATCTTTATCAATAATTAATTGATCGAGCCTGTTTGAAACATAAAAAAAAACATATAAATGTTGCAACTGACAATTTTTGTGATATAAAACAAAATACAAGATGTGAGTTGTCACACTAGTCATACACAGAAAATGGAGAAAGATATGGTCGTGATATTATAAGTATATATTATCAGCTGTTACCAATATTCAAAACAGCTTTAGCTCTTGCAAGGATTTTTTTTAACCAGAGGCTCACCTGAGCCTGTATCGCTCACCTGGACACCATCAGCCAGCTGGGCAAAATTTTAAACCTCGAACACCATAAGACCATTGTTGAAAAGTTGCAAAATTTTGGTCAACAAAGAACAATAACGTCTACATGTCATTTGGGATTTGCATCAGAATTACATTCTAGGCAAATCTTGACATAAAAAAACAATTCATCATTTTCACACTTTACCTCTGTCAATTATAGTAATGGAAATTACGGACAAAAACGTAAAAAAAATGTTGAATTTTGGCAATTAAAGGGCATTTACCCCTGTATGAGTTTCAGAATTTCTATCTACATTTTAAATTGACAGGCAGGTAGATCTTGTGATTCAAATATACTTGATCTTTATCTTTTTTAAGTTTGGTGATCTAAGGACAATAACCCCTACATGGGATTTTGAACTTCCTTCAAATTTGTAGGGTAGGTAGATCTTAACATGCCAAACATTTTATCAATTTATACCTGATTTTTATCTGTTATAGTTTTGGAAATAGAATACGATAATCATAAAAATTGAAAATTTTTGGTGATTTAAGGGCAATAATTCATACATGGGTTATTGAACTTCCTTCAAAATTTCAGGGTAGGTAGATCTTGTTGTGACAAACATTTAATCAATATATACTTGGCCTCTTTCTTTTATAGTTTTGAAAATAGAAGATGAAAATCGTAAAAATTGAAAAAAAAATTTGGTGATCCAAGGGCAACAACTCCTATATGGGTTATTGAACTTCCTTCAAAATTGCAGGTAAGTTAGATCTTGACATGGGAAGCATTTTATCCATTTATACCTGACATCTATCTATGATAGTTTTCGAAATAACCGATGATAAATACCAAAAATATACAAATTTTGGTGAAAAAAGGGCAATAACTCCACCATAGGTTTCGGATTTTTTTTTCAAAATTGACGGATAGCTAGATCCTGACATACCAAACATTTTATCAATTTACACTTGACTTTTGTCTATGATAGTTTTGGAAATATAAGTAAAAATTGCATGAAAATTTTGAAAATTCGGTGAAAAAGGACAATGACTCCTACATGGATCTTAGGATTTTCTTCAAAATTTCAGGATGGGTAGATCTTATCATTCTGAACAATTTTAGCTCGTCAGATTTTTAATATCTGTAACGGTTTTTGAGTTATTTGCCAAAAACTGCAATTTACCCCTATGTTCTATTTTTAGCAATGGCGGCCATTTTGTTTTACCGATGAACACACCGCACATCACTTTTAGAAGCCGTACCCTGATGATGATCCAGGCCAAGTTTGGTTTAGTTTGGCCTAGCGGTTTCAGAGGAGAAGATGTTTGAAATTTTTGACAGACGGACGGACGAAGGACGGACGACAGACGCATAGTGATGGCAAAAGCTCACTTGGCCTTTCAGGCCATGCAGGTGAGCTAATTACGATATACCACTGATGTCTTGCTTTAGTGCATAAGGCGGTTGTTCTTTTTGTATTTGCTCTTCAGTGATTAAATGTTTGAATCGTCAATATATATTTCTTATAAATACATGTTATAACCTGGTTTCATGAAGTATCAAAAAATAAAATGATAACTTGATATTTATATATTAAAACTTATATCCTGTTATGCTTCAGTTAATAAAATGCTCTTTGCCATTGAATGCACAAAAGTTAATAGTGTCCCCTTGATTACTGTCTATGGGACATGCAGGTGTATTATTTATTTTTACCTGTATAGATCTACCTGTTATGCTGCCACACAAATATGGTGGCAGGATGTGAAGATACCATGTGGCAATTATTTCCTCAATCTTAATGACCCCTGGTGTTGTTTATTGTCTCAATATACAAGTTTGACATGTGTTCATTAGACTGATAGCCGCAGATAGAAAACAGGGGAGATAATTCAAATGGAATTGGAAACTGGTCTAGAGAGGAAAAGGGGGGGTGCTACTTGGTAAATTCGAGATACTTTGAATTTGTTGCAAAGGAAATCATAAGTTTGTCTAAAAATAACCATTAACCTTTGATTTATGCTCCTTTCAACTTCAGTCTCTATGATGTCAGACGTCCCTAGACGAAAACAATAGTCAACTGTCTCTTGGATACGTTTTAAAAACCTTTCTCTGTCAGATAATCTCAAACTTTCGACTATTTTGTCTTCAGCTCCCGCGTTCTATATAAAACATAACGACGGCCGTGATTGGATAAAATACCGCCTCATTTTGTGCAAAATAACGCGTTAATTTGTACAAATTGTTCAAAATAACGCGTTATCTCTTCAAAATAGCGCGTTAGTTTCATTCAAAAATAGCGCGTATATTACCATATTAACGCGTTATTTTTGTAAAACTGTATATACGCGCATATTTAGATAAATAACGCGCTATTTTGCGATAATAACGCGTTAGAATGGAGAAATAACGCGCTAAAATAGAGAAATAGCGCGCTAAAAATATTAACGCGTTAATATAGCGCGCCATTGACATGAATGGCCACTCATAAGATACTTCTTAGTTTTCAACAAAATTTACAAAAAATTAGATATTGTTAGGTTCGAAATAGAATCGGCTTTCGGGTAAGAGCCAAAGTACTGACTACTGGGCTGGTGAATACCCTCGGAGACTAACAGTCCACCAGCAGTGGCATCGACCCAGTGGTAATAAATAACTAAATACCGAAATTAATGTGAATTTAAATTCTGCATATGCGCATTTCGACAACCTATGTCTCTTCAGTTTCAATAAAATCTAAATGTTTGGAAGACCATAAATCAAAGATGCTTAAAACTGATAGACAACAAAATAATATGAGCTATATGAAAAGCCAAAATCATCTAAGGGTAGAGCTTTGCATGAGGGAGATACTCCTTAGTTTTCAACAAAATTTACAAAAATTTAGATATTGCTAGGTTCAAAATAGAATCGGATTTCGGGTCAGCACCAAAGTACTGACTACTGGGCTGGTGAATACCCTCGGGGACGAACAGTCCACCAGCAGTGGCATCGACCCAGTTGAAACAAATAACTAAATACCGAAATTGATGTGATTTTGAATACTGTATATGCGCATTTCGACAACTTATGTCTCTTCAGTGCAGATAAAATCTAAACCTTTTGAAGACCATAAACTCAAAGATGTTTAAAAACTGATAGAGAACAAATAAGCAATGTGATCTAAATGAAAACCTAAAATCAGCTAAGGACAGTGCTTTGCTTGAGGGAGATACTCCTTAGTTTTCAACAAAATTTACAAAAATTTAGATATTTTTAGGTTAAATAAAGTGAATATTTTTGCAAAATGATATCGTTTATTTCGGCGATACTATTCAGATACTATTGGTGATTTTAGCTTTACAATTCAGATCCTATTGGTATTTGTTCTCTATCAGTCTTTCACATTTTTCGATATATGGATTTCCAAATGTTTTGATTTGATCTGCACTAAAGAGACATAAGATGTCGAAATGCACAGATGCAGAAACTAATTAACAGTAACTTCGGTATTTTGTTATTTATTCATCTAATCTGAGCTTTTATCAACCTAACTTGTGATGCCATTTATCTTAAAAGAAGCCACATTGATTTTTGTTTTTTAAAATGTTTTGATTTAATTTCTCTTCACTGAAGAGACCAACAGTGCTGAAATGGCCATATCAAGAAACTACATTTACAGTAATTACGGTATTTTGTTATGTACGATCTACTTCGTTGAATTTGATCTTTATACATTACAAAAACAGGAAAACAGCAAACACATACATATCTTTTCGAAATAAAGGAACAAGATTTTTAATTGTTTTTATTACATTGTGCTTGACACCCAACCTCCCTCCAATGTTGAAAAATCCATACTGGTCCACAAATGTTTTTAATTATTTGTCTCTTATAGGAAACAATTATCTTTATATTGAAGCTATGTTCTAAATACTATACTCCGTCCGGTATCAAACAACGGGTAACCACCGAATCATAAATTTATAAAAATCTTTTGTACTCAGATCATGAAGATCCGTTTAACTTTAACGAACATTAAACAAATCCGTTGTTTCCCGATTGGTAGCAATTTGATACCAGTATAAAGCAAGTTACCAATTTATCAGCTGATATCATGTGAAAAAACTTCAAGACATTTTGATGAAAAGAAGACATAAAAGTCAAGAAAATGTACTACAAAAATGTGAAGTGCTTTAAAAGTTTGAAGAGTCAATTCACGATACTACAAATCCACAAAACTAGAGATTATCAGTCATCTAAAATGAAGAAGATAGTTCATTTGATGAATACCTAGACATTTTCGGGAAACAAAATAAATTGAAAAATAACTATGAATAGACAAGTGACAAACAAATATGAGCTATACTTCATTAAAAATATCATGCTTACATCCCACTGGCTTTTGCTAGTGCCGGTACCAAGTCCGGCTATCCCGAGTTCCTATCGTTATTTATGTTTGTGTCTTGTTTTAATTATTGTTTTTCTGGTGCAGTTTGCTTGCAATTGTAGATGCTTGCTGTTATTCTGTTTTTGTAATTACGTGTGTCATTCCAGATTGACTTTTTCTCTCTCTACATAAACTAATTTATTGAGTAAAGCATTACCCAAAGAAAGTTGTTTTACTTAATGAAGTATTAGTATTTAACTGTTTTGAGTAATTCAAAACAAAAACAGTTCTGGTTGATTATAATCTATATAATTATAAAATGGTTACGATTTTCAAATTTAGTGGCGTAGAAAAAAGGGAATGGGAAAACAAATGTACGGAAAGTAAAAGAATGATTTCGAAAAAAATCTAAAAACATATAACACTAAACATAAAAACAATCGAGGGACACTAACTAGGAATATGCATGGATGAACAAAGTAAAAAACATGAACTCCAACAACCCTCGTCAAACGTTCAATAATTTAAAGATGATAGAATTTGTACATTGTCTATTTTATGCATTTTAAAATGTGCAGAAAGTACTTAAGCCTGTTTTAATGGATAAAACCAAATGATATCGAATGCTTGTTGAAGTTCCTGTCAGTATAATGCTTTAATGATTGTACTTAAGTCCTCTTTCCATCTGCTAATCAAATGACATTTGAAAGGTCTCATGTCCGTGTCAAATGAATGCCGACAAAGCAAAATCGTTTGAAATAGTTAAATGATATTGAGGTTCATTTATAAATTATTGGGTTTTTTATTTTGACTAAGGTTTCCCAACGAATTTGATTTTACATTTGATATTTTTAAATAACATTTTACTTTTGTATGCATGATTGTATGGTTAAAATTATATAACTTTAAAATTGGGTCTGTAATTCTCGTTCAATTTTGTGACTTCCGGGCACATTAATTGTACCCGAGAGTTACATTTTTAACGAAAATGTGTGACGTTTCAAACAAAACCTTGAACTTCATAATCATCATACGTCATTTTTTGGCGGGAAAAGGTTTCGAATTGCAATCTTATCGTGAATTTTCGGTGTCACATGACGAGACTTACAGACCCTATTGGACAGTTAGAAGAAGTAAGGTAGTGTTAATAGTTAGAGATAGTCAGAGACTGTCCAGGAGTTTTGTAGATAGCTAAGCGTAGAACAAGAACACAGAAAGAAACAAATAACCATATGGCACTTTGTGAAAGGTTTTTTTTTGCATGAATTCATGACTCTATTAATTTTTTTTGCTGACTGGACGAATATAACAGTTTTTTATTTCATTTTTAATTCGCTTGTTGTAAATTTCAAGATTAAAAAAAAACTTTTGGCTGTAGCACCCCTGCTGGCTGAAAAATTGAAACAACTGTTCACGATATATGTACAATAACAAAATTTAGTCTTAAAAAAGTATATTCAGGATTCTATTCCTGTATAACTTTATTATGCCTTCAACATTAATTGTAAAAAGTTTTGTTATATGTTACCTTGATCATCAAAACCATGTGTCATTTCATGTCCAACCACTGCTCCCACGGCACCAAAGTTATAGGATCTACAATACAAAAGATAGGTCTATTACTACACCCACGGTCCAAAGGTATAGATAGATACAACAGCACAAGATGCATATTTCATTTGTAATCACTGTGCCCAAGACACCAAATGTCAGATCCTACAACACATCAAATATATGTTTCATGATCGACCAAAGGCTCAGAAATTGCGGAGAACAACATCAGTAGAATGCCAAAGGAACAAGGGATTGTTTTTTACAACAATCAATGTCCAGTTACATGGCTTAATCGAGAACAAAGCAAAACAATGACTTTAGGAAGCTACAGAACGAAGAAATAAAACCGTATCTACGATACAAAAATATATATTTAATGTCAAATCATGGCTCCCACGGGACTTCAAGTATAAGACGTATATTACAAATAATGTACATTTCATTACTTACCTTAAAAGGTTACTTCATAGAGAGATTTAAAACAACACAGTGATGATTAGATCATAAACAACAAGAATATAATGAATATTAAACCCGAGTATTAATGCATGAAAATTGGTGTCATGTGATATTTGTATTTATACTTTTCAAAGTGCCATATAAAACAGGGGAAAGACAAATTCTGAATAAAACGAAAATCCTCAATCCTGTAATTCACATATCTTTTGGAATGCTAGTAGAAAATCGTTGAATGCAGGTATCAAGATGATTAATAACGATAATTTCAGAAGTAACGCGTAAAAATTGTCTTGAGAAATGCAGCCATTAGTGAATCTTAAGTGAAAAAAATCTGTCGATTCGTTTTTATATTATTTAAGATTAAAAAAAAAACACTCCGTTCAACGGTTGATATAGTTATTTAACCCCTCTCCTACATACATACATTGTGTTTCAATGACAATAGTGCACTTTTGAACAACAACGTCACGTTGATAATCTTTCACCTAAATCTTGAACAGTTTACTTGCATGTAACATATTTATGCGTACACCGACTTCAATAACATTAAAATCAATTAAATATTCATAAACAGATAGCCAGTATTGAGATATGATTAACCGATTAATTTTTCCTCAGCTCAACTTATCTCTATATGAATTTTACCAATTTAGAATTTTTTGCCTGAATTCATGACATAGCGACATCCTTCATAACCTTGAGGCAATATATTTTGTCAGGAAAAGTTCCATTTTGAATCTATGTTTCTTAAGGTAGTTCGAGCCTAATAAAAATATCAGACAGTTTTTTTTTTCATTTCAAGATATTTTGGAAGTCTTAGTCCCTTTGTTCCAAAAATAAAATAAAAAGGCTAAGTCACCAAATCATCTTTTTCTGTTATCAGGCTTAGAAAATCAAGCCAAATTCAGAATTTTTCAGCAATATTTACAAAGAATATATAGGGAACTGTGATAACATGCTTATTTTTAGCTTACATATGAAATAAATATCAGATAGATTTTTTTATATTTTTTCGATATTTCAGAGATATACACTGCAGCCTATAGGTCACGGTTTGATTTAGAGAGATATTTCATATAGTTAACAAAACAGACAATATTTACCGGAAAAGGGAGCTAATTCGCGGGAAAGCGTATCACACTCTATTATTACGTCACAATGAAAAGGCCAAATAAGGAATATTCCGGCTTGAAAATCAAGTCAATTCCGCATCTGACTCGTGTTTCGCAAATGCGCGAATCGAATGCGCCCTGTCAATCTACCTTAAGAAAAAAATTTACAAAACCTTGAAGACACAGTTAATTATTATACAAGTGTGATATCTGGAAAAAATACTTGAAAAATCCTCCATCAATCTATTTAGCTCAACAAATATAAAAAAAATTATGACACACTATTATCTATTATCACTCATTAACCATGAGTAACAGAAACATGGGTGTAGTGGTGTTCGACATTTCGCAATTAATTCCACTCAAACCAATGCTAGGATCGTCTTGAACCTACTTTGAGTTATGAACAATGCCGTTGTTGAATTACTATTGGTGATGTCAAGATGAAGAACATCAATAAAAGCGTTCTTCCATCGCTTTGTTTTACCATGTATTTGTAGAGATGTTGTCTCATGTGTATTTACTCCATATCCTTTTTTGTTTATAACTGACATAATAATATATCACTGTTCTGTAACTTGAGAAATACAAAACCAAAGCCAAATATGGCAAAACCTGTTGACAACATTCACTGCTAAGATTAAAAAAATACTTAACTTTGTTTTTCTCCTGCTCTTCTTAAAAATAACTAAATACCGAAGTTGCTGTGAATTTATTTTCTGCATATGCGCATTTCGACAACTTATGTCTCTTCAGTGCAGATAAAATCTAAACGGTTGGAAGACCATAAATCAAATATGTTAAAGAGCTAAAAACGTATATATATATATATATATATACTTACGATGGAAAGTTCGAATCGTAATACGGTTTGTGTAATATGCCTGCTGCAAAGGCAATGTGGTTAAACTGAGGTGCATAATAAGCTTGTACTTCATATGGTTTCTTGATCCATCTGAAAACCAATCATTCAAATTTAGTAACTGCATTCAGCAGGTTTTCACTTTTCCCCATAATGAAGTTTATCAAATCCTTTAATATTTTTCAATATTTAATACATGTGCCAACCGTTATTTATGTTACTGTTCATTAGGAATATGGAACACAAGTCATGACCCATTTCAGTTTTATATGCCCAAAAATGACTTTGTTTTAGTACATTAGATATATAAAATAATCATTAGATGTAATAAAAGAGATAACACATCAATGGCTAAAAATTACAATTACATGCCACAATCTGCCAGGGAACTACACAACCACAAATAAGACAAAAGACAGACGTAAACAACGATACGAACTCCGTACAGCCGGACTTGGTACCGGCACTAGCAAAAACCAGTGGTAGGGTTAAACCAGTTTATGGGTACCCAAACCTCCCCTTTATCTGTCCCGTTTTCCTATATTTTAATAAACATACAAATAAAACCCAGTACAGATAGACTACTAACCCCATGACCGGAAAAACGCCCATACGTAGTTTAGAAAGATATGCCAATGGTTGCTGTGAACATGCTAGTGAAATGTTGAATAGTGATAGGTAGCATTTAGAGGGTAATTATTTATTTTGACACATTTCTTGCAGTAATACAGAATTTTTGTGTTAAATGTAAATAATTTCAAATTGAGTTTTAATATTCAAACACTTGTCTTGGATAAATATTTCTGCTTACAACCATAAATATTTGACAACGCCCAGTTATCAAAACTTGACCAGTAATAGCCATCCATTTTGTCACGTTGGCGATTTTGGAGCATTTGGTAAATACCAAATGTGACAAAACGTACCATGTAGTAACATGGTGGTCATTTTATGCATTTCTCTTTCCATGAACACATCATACTTACCCCCCCCCTCCCCCACAAGGACCTGATGGTATTTTATGTTTTTTGCATCGATAAACACTGTAATAAGCAAATACGTTTCTGTGTTTGTCTTTATTTGCACTGTGGTCTCCGTATATGACATGCGATGGTATTGCCGATGTGCTCAATGATTTTAGATAGATTTTTTTCCATATGCCATCATCATCAACTAAATTACAAATTTCGATATTAAGTTATACACTACCAATGTGTCGAATCATCTGTTTAATTCTTCATTACAGCGGAATATCAATGAACATAATGACGTGAACTAAAATTCCGGGAATATAAAACCCCGCGAATTAATCCAAGACTAATCCGCGTAAATTTCGTTCCACAAATATAAAGCCTTATACAGTAGCTATTTATTTAGTGTCGGTACAATCGGTTCTCGGGCCAGCACCGCAATATTGACTACTTAGTTGGTAAGTGCCCTTAGGTTCTAATAACAGTACAACATCAGAGGCATTTCCCCGGGGATAATATAACTAGCAAAATATCGGAAGAAGCTTTCAAATTTGGTTTCTACAGATTTAGACACTTTTAGATCAAATCAATTATTTTGAAGACCATCAATCATAAGATGTGTCGGAGCATATAGAACAATAACTAAAAGGATCAAAATGAAAAGTCAAGAGCCAAAAGATTCCATTCAATAAATTTGAATACATGGACAAGCAAATACCAAAGTAAAGTGAGAGAATGTGAAATTCTGAAATAATAAAATTCAGAAACACGGCAATTCAGATGTAACACAAATGGGGACAGATTCACAAGTCCAAAACAAACAAAAAAGGCAATAGCAGTTTGAACCCGAAAAATAGGATGTATCATAAGGTGCTCAGGAAAAGTATCTCGAAGAAATTTTCACGGTGTTTACAGATCTTAATACATACTCAGTTCTGTCCGGTGTTGTTCCAAGTTTATTTGTAAGACTGGCGATCTCTGCTGATAAGTGAGACAGGTGTGTCTTAAGGAATTCATTATCTTTAATCGTAAACTGAAAAAAAAACAAAAAAAAACATAAACAAAAAAAATTGTTAGCTACTGCACACTAAGTTTACCCGATTTCTACAAATATGTTAAAATGGTTAAACAGTAAGAACTTCAATATGGCTACCTAATTGGTTCTTTCCTTGCAAGCGTTAATAACATATATAAAACAACAATTCTTTTAAATTAAACTAGAAAGAGTAAATTTCGTCACTGCAATAATCCAATGTTGAAGTGGAGTGTTTAAGTGTTTGGACAAAATCTAGCTACTGTTTGACACATATGTTGCCCTCGGAGTTTAATACTAAAATAATTAAAAATTGATATCTAATTTCTTGGCACTTGATAAACAAATTTCAATAACTTCAACATATCCGACACAACTAACTGATGTAATCAATATGTACCAACTACCCGCCCGCAGCACGAATTCGGAACAAAATCTTAACTGTTATAATATGTACATCTTCATGGCATGCTTAATCACTGTGCAAAGTTAATTAATTATAGCTTTCATGTTGTGGGATGAGTTATCCGGAATGATAGTTGATCGGAAATTGGATTGACCTACAGGCTAAAATAAAAAAAATCGTTGTGGGAGCATAAACAAAACAAAGTACAGGTAAATGCATGTACTATAAAGAGAAGTGTAATTTGGACGTTAACGCAGGGATATGTTCGACTTTTTAATCACATCAAACACTTCCTGAGTAATTATACAGTTTTCAGTGTAAAGACAATGGGGTTATTACCGAACAGTATTGTCAAGAGCAAGAATCCAAAAAGCAAAACAAAAATAAATAAAATATGAAAAAATATAAGGAAATAAAATAAAATAAATAATGAAATTAAAAAAAAACGGAAAAATTATGGTCAACCACAATAGTCCTGATTTGGTACAGGCATTTAAAAAAAATGAAGGTTTAAACCGGTTTATATGGCGCGCCAAACCTCCTCTTCCATTGTAATAATGTTCGGTACCAACTCAACAGCTATTGCTATTGACAGGTCGTAGATAGTTACAATTAATGTTATTTCAGTACTCATTGAAAAATGAGTTCGGGCCGAAAATTTTCTGGCAGGGGCTGATATCTATAAAAAAATTAATGATCATATAAAACGGAATTGTTTCAAGCCTTGATTAGTAAGTTGATCGCGGAGATAACTTTGCTTAATGAGCAAGATTGCATAAATGGTGCTAGTTATTGTGTACAAATCAACTGTGAAACATACACTCCGTAATCAGAAGAGGTTAAAATAATACTGCCTACATTATGGAAATTGATCGTTTTGAAATTAAAGTTGTCCCTTTCGTTGTAAATTTTCGTACTGAGATGCCCATTTGCATGATGTTAGTTAAAAAAAGACGCAGATCTAGCTTTTTCTTCTGTTCTTTTATCTCTAACTGTAGAGGATATACTATGGGATCCATTTGGCAAATTCGTTATTAATTGAAAGAACTTTTGAAATTACATATCTGCACTGTAAATACACTGAGGGTTTGAAAAAAACAATTATTATTTTTTTTTTACATTTGGAAAGTCTGATCTGCTTATCACACTTAGGAAACATCCATTTGAATGGGTTCAAGTGAAATAAAGTCCGAAGAATTTGATTGTAAAAATTTTGATTCCAATTCTGGTAAATTTCCTGAATTTCTAATATACATGGCCTTTTTTAAATACGTCAAGACAATCAATCTTTTTGAATATATTCAGTTAAAACTTATTTTCAATAATTGGCATGCAAAAATGATTGACTCTAATCCTGGTAAATTTCCGGAAAATCTAAGACAAAAATGTTTGTTGAACAGATTAGATTGCATGACAATAACAAAATGCTGAAATATCAATAAAAACGTGGCGTTGGTTTAATTGGTACAGCCCATTTGCGTATGAGCATTTAATTCATCAAATTAAATCAATGCAGCGATTTTAGCTGGATATCCTCCAAATTGTACGTTGAATTTTGTTTTGCCTTTTAGTACAGTATACTCAGATCCGTTTTATTTCTTAGAAACGATATGATACGTACTTTCGGATGCGTATACATAACTCAAGTCCAAACTTTGAAGTTGACACAGGTGGTTTTCTGCTTTTGTTAGGCTGATGGAGGCACTGGCGTGGAGAAAGCGGAGTTCTCTACTTCATTGGATTGGTATTCGGGCCCACTTTTGTCTATAGATAAAATTTGTTGACCCATTCCCTGCGATACATGAGTTATCATTTGGCTGTAGTGATCGAACATGCGCCACTTTGGGCATGTTACACCCAAACATGGACCAAAGATGTCATATTCTGGCGAAAAGCCTTTTCGAGTTGCAATTTTATCGTGTAATCTCGAGGTCACATGAATGTAGTTTCTTATATTCGGTCTTGTGCTTGATTGTTAGACGCGGATGTTGGCAAACTTACGTGTTCTCTATATTGATTCTATTTATGTCACCTAATTCGGACAACAAACCCGTATTGGTCTATTTCCTTAGTTTGTTTTATCTGATCAAGTGATAAGTCAAACAGTGATTTAAGGTTTTGTACTAGTTTTACTAAGTAAACGTTTTTATGTCTTAAAGTGATGTCACATTTTAATAGAATCTTTTGCTTTTCAACATTTGTATCACAAAATATTACTTGTCAATCAGTTCTTAAAGGACCTCCACAATTGACCTGCATTATCACTTAAATATTTTACTATTCATCTGTGCCTTAGTTATAATCGGTCTCATCATTTGTTTTATTGCCCAAGAACAGGACATTTTTGGTAGATGTAATTTTGAGCTGAAACATTCTAGTTTCAGAACAATTTGCACTGATTAATTGCAAATAAAAACCCAACAAATTTTATTAAAAAGCAAAATAACATTATCTCAAAGAGTTATCACCTAAATAATTTACTATTCATCTGAGCCCTAGTTATTATCGATCCCAACATTTGTTTAATTGCCCATGACAGTACATTTTGGTAGACGAAACTTAGAGCTGAAACATTCTAGTTTCAGAACAATTTGAAATGATATATCGCAAACAGAAACCCCCCAAAATGTATTAAAAAGCAAAATAACATGGAAAATCTTCATTTATCTCAACGATAGCATGATATTTAATCTTTTTGATTATTTTTCTATAGTAAGAACAAGTTTATATGTGTTTCCAAAGCAATAAATTTTATCAGTTAATACTTTTATGATTGTATTAGTTTTTCATGCAATAAGCTTTTTAATATAGTAAAAAATAACTGAAAATCGACGTTTTTGCAATTCGGTTTGGAATTTACGGAATAATATGTGATCTTTCAATAACATTCCAGTTAAACGGAATTAATCACGGCATTTCTCATCAGTGAGCTCATTTAAATATAAAACTTACATTTTCGTAATACTTGTCAAGTTTTGTGGCATCAAGTATCCATTCAGGATATCCAATCATTGGTGCAATAAATTGTAATTTTTTTCTTGCAATTTCCAGTGTTGCTTGATCCATCCAATCCACACTTGGCAAACTGTTTGCAAACTCTAAACGAACTCTCTGTAATATATCTTCTACCTGTAATGATAAATTTCATGGTTAAAAAAACCTGAAATATCTAAAGCATTAGATATTCAATTGATATTCATCCACTAAACACTGGACGTCCTACTTATAGCATGCTGTGCCACACATGAAGTATATAAACATTACCGTTTCAGGACAGCTAATGATACCCTGGACGTTTTGTTGATGTTAGATTATGTCCTTTATTTGAGTGTTGTTTATTTTATTTTTATTTTTTGGCCTTCATAGCTGGAGTTATCTCTGGTTGTGTTTTTCAGTATAACTTAGCAATGTTTTTTTTAATTGTCAAAGAAAGAAATACAGATGTCTGGGACAACTTAGGTAACAGGTTTTGAAAGTTACTGGACAATGGGAGAAGTAATAAGGGCGGGAAAGTTTGTCTTTTTCCTTATCCTAGGTGATTCTGTTTTTTTATCTCAAGATATGTTGGAGGATATTTTATTATACATCAATTTTGTGGCGGTCGATCTGAACACATTTTTCTTCGATGCTTAGCAGCCAGGTTTTCCGTTATATGACATCCCTTCCCGACATTGACAGTGTAGTCCCCTATCCATCATCTTCAAGAGCACGGAGTAAGCTGTGTACACTTAATTTATCAAAACCGATCCAGGCGTGTGTCACTCTTTGTCTGAGCTTGTCCATTACCATTACATATCAAGTCAATACATTTTTTGTTGTATCAAACATACAATACTGCTCCATTCAATTATAATAACTTTAGTCCTTTAATATTGATTTTTGAAATAATTGATAACAAGCAAAAGTTTAAGTCACTTCTGTTAAAATAATACAACTCAGAATACTTCACGCATTGACGCTTATCTTACCCTATCAAAGCAACGGCCTCACTCCTGGAGGTGTTGATGTTTACATATCCATTTAGTTTGTCGTGTATCGACACAAACAGAATTTGACATTACATCGGACTTTTCACTTACACATGTGAGGCAGGACATGCTTACCCTTCCGGAACACCTGATTACTCTCCCGGTTTTTGCTGGGAGTTGATATTCTTATTTGTTTGGTTTTCTTTGTATTTTAGTTTTGTGTTCGTGAATTATATTTGTGCTAAAGATTTGTTCTTGTATTGCCTGATTACTGAAGAGTTTAATAGATGTTATCAAATTTTTATCTTGGTACTGTTTGAGGATAAGA
This sequence comes from Modiolus philippinarum, assembly GCA_002080025.1. Taxonomy (NCBI): domain Eukaryota; kingdom Metazoa; phylum Mollusca; class Bivalvia; order Mytilida; family Modiolidae; genus Modiolus; species Modiolus philippinarum. The sequence continues at coordinate 35,722 of MJUU01072236.1, forward strand.
AAAGACATGTACCATGGATTTTAAATGGTTTTGTCTAAGGGTTTCAAATAAATTACCAAATTATTAAATTATAAATTACCAAATCTTTCAACACCGTATATTTTTATTAGCTATGTGACGAGTATCACATGTGGAGCAGGTAATGCTTACCCTTCCGGGGCACCTGATGACACTCCTATTTTAGGGGTTCACACTGTTCTATTTTTGTGGCATTTGTATCATGTTCTCTTTGTTTCGTCTTACATTCTCTGTCTGTATGTGACCCTTATTCTTATGAATTCTGGATTTATGAATTTGGATTGTTGCTTTCGTATTCATTTTGAAATTTGAGATTCGTATGTCGTTTTCCTACACTGCCTTTGTCTTTTTCGCTGTTTTTACAAACAATTTTACCAAGTTTAAAATGTGGAATTAGAAAGCAATGAGAACTCTTTGTTGCATTTTACATAATAGGTGATCAACCCTCACCCCGTACTATTCATTCTTACCTCAGATTTAGTGGAATCGCTAAAATGTTGTTCTACATACAGGGCACTAGCACCAAATCCAAACACATCATTAGTTTCACTAATACATCTTTCCCCTGGAGAATCTAGTTTCGTCACACCTAATTCTGCTTTAGCCAGAATTAAAGCCGTCTCTGCATATTTTAAGGGAAGATAAGGAAGTAAACTTTTCACTGCATGCCATACCATGTAATTGGCTAAAACACTGAAATGAACAATTAGTTAAGGTAAACGATTTATAAAACTAGAAATTTACGAGTCAATTAACTAAATACCGAAGTTATTGTGAATTTGGTTTCTGCATATACGCATTTCGACAATTTATGTCTATTCAGTGCAGGTAAAATCTAAACGTTTGGAAGACCATACAAGCTAATAAAACCATGAATAAGCAAGAAAACGATGTCAAAAAAAACACCCATCGATATGGTATTCCATTTTGAATCTACATTAAGAATGAAAATATATGAAAAAATTGCACATGAGGCAAAGTCTCTCCAAATTCGAGGTATTGTTGATCTTCATCTTAAGGCCACCATGCATTTATCATTAAGCTATGACTTATTGAAGTTGACAACATATGTGCTGGACAGACAGAATGACAGACAGAATGACTTAAACAGGTTTAACTGCATATTGCAACCTATAACATTTGGTCAAATACGTTTATTCCTCTGTTTTTGTCCATATCTTGACATGTAATCTATATGCCCATAACACCCACTTTCCATGTTTTATTCTAAAAGCATGTTCATTTAAAAAATGTCGGACAAAATTTTAAGAAATTGACAATGCTTTACTTGATTTTCAAAATTTACAAATTTCTATAAAAAACCTAGAAAATCTACATTTCCCGCCAAATTATTAAATGCTTGTATTTAAAAATCAAGAACATGGGCATCTTTTTTCTGTTAATTTTTAACCTCTCATTCAGAAAACTTTTACCAAATTCTGATTACTTCATAAACAAAAATGTGCCAAAAATCCCCTAAATTAAACCTTCTTTTTTATTCAGTATGATATTGATTTTCTGTGAACTCATGAAAAAGTGAAACAAACATGTGAAAAACGACCACAATAAAAGAAATAATAATCTTTCTGTAACTGAATGGAATAACATTCAGTGTTTATTGTATTAGATTTATCTTTTTAAGATTGAGTAAAATAAAGTGAAGTTTGATGTCATACAATCAAAATACGTTAGGATGTTTTTTGTGCATTATATGCTTCTTTACGTATAATCTTTACCTTGAGGCGTATTATATCTACCTTAAGTAACGCATTCATTTTTATGTGTAACCCTTTATACGTGCTACAAAGTGAATAGGTTCTGTAAGTCTCGTCATGTGACACCGAGATTTCACGATAATATTGAAATTCGAAAACGTTTCCCGCCAAAATATGCAAATATTTGATGCAAAGTCATTAAATAGTAGAGAAAATTTGACAAAATTATTACTAAATGGATAATTACATCTACCTTTTAGCAGTACTTTTAACGATGGGTCCTAATTTGCGGAAATATCCCGGTGTTCTTACTATAATATCTTCTGTGCCTGCTATATCCTTGTTAAAAGTTTTCTTCAGATATAAACCTAAGTCTACCTGCAATGAGAAAGAAATTAGATCAATAATGAACAAGATCCAAGAACATTATGCCAGACCAAAAGGTAAGAGAAAACCGGACTCAGTTTCCACAAAGAGTGATTTGTATGCCTAAAAGAATGAAAGTGTACGTGAGAACACGATAAACAGTTTCTTCATGGTTTTAGATAAAAAAAACCCTACGTTTCATTAAAAAAACAATAATTTCAAGGGAAGGGGTGCTTATCTTGACGATATTATTTTGATTTTGACAATTCTGTCCGTTGATTTCGTTATTAAGCTCATTTTCCAACAATCACATAGAACATGTTAACCGACTGTGAACTATTAAACGTCCTTAACTGCTTATTTAAGTCTCGAAAGAAAAGAAAAGAGCTTGAGACAATTCCCTCATTTAAATTTGAATAAGACAAGTGAAATTTACACTTAGCCGTTCTAATGTCATTTATGATCGGCCGAGCACTCATTGAAAAAGTTCTTTGGTAAAGGCAAATGTGTGCAACAATTACAGTTAAATAAATGGATAGGAAGTATAAAAGTAATTAAATTACACAAAAATCCATACAAAAATAGTAATATTCAATCTTTATAACCCGAACTATAGTTAACCATTTTTAGCTCACCTAAAATAGCTCAGGGTGAGCTATTGCTATCACTTGGCGTCCGTCGTCCGTCCGTCTTCAGTCCGTCGTTAGCTAACTTTCAAAAATCTTCTCCTCTGAAACCACTAAGATAAATGGAACCAAACTTTAACTGAATCATCACTAGGGTATCTACTTTCTAATTTGTTATTTTGTATGTCTTAGATCAAACAACATGGCTGCCGTTACTAAAAATAGAACATAGGGGTAAATTACAGTTTTTGGCAAATAACTTAAAAACCGTTACAGATATCAAAAATCTGAAATGTAGTACAAATGATCAGCATGAGAAGATCTACCCATGCTGAAATTTTGAAGAAAATCTGATGACGCGTCTAAGAGTTATTGCCCTTTTTCCGTAAAATTTTCTAAATTTTCACGTTTTTTATTTTTTATTAAAAAAACTATAACAGATAGAGGTTAAGTTTAATTGCAAAAATTTTTAGCATGTTAAGATCTACCCACATGGATATTTTGAAGAAAATCCAGCTACCTATATATGAGTTGTGGTCCTTTATTGGTCAAATTTTTCGTGATTTTTTACCTTTTGTCCTATATTTCAAAAACAATTTGAGATAGAGATCAAGTTTAAATTGCAAAAATGTTCAGCATGTTAAGGACTATATTTTATTGAACACGTTCAAGTTTTCCGACCTCTTCCAAGATGGCCGCCAGCGGGGAACTTAGTTTACTATTTGACCTAATGGGAAAATTCATGCAAAGAACTTCTTCTTGAGAACCATCAAATGGATTTGAACCAAACTTGGCATGAATGTTGCTGATGAGATGCTGACCAAGTGTTGTTACTTTGGTGCCGATCCGTCATCCAACATGGCCGCCAGGGGGATCTTAATTTCAACATTGGACCCTATCGGAAAATGCATACAAAGAAGTTCTTCTTGAGAACAAATGAATGGATTTGAACCAAACTTGGCATGAATGAGGCTTATGAGATGCTGACCAAGTGTTACTACTTTGGTGCCGATCTGTCATCCAACATTGGCCGCCAGCTGGAAACTAAATTTTAACATTGGACCCAATTGTAAAATGCATACAAAGAACTTCTTTTTAAGAACCACTGAATTGCTTTAACCCATACTTGGCATTGATAATGTTTATGAGATGCCGACTAAGTATTTTTACTTTGGTGCCGATCCGTCATCGTATATGACCCACAGCATTGGACCCTATGGGAAATGCGCACAAAGATCTTCTAGAGAACTGCTGAATGGATTTAAATCAAATATGGCATGAATGATGCCTGTCAGGTGCTGAACAAGTGTCGCCAGCTGTGAACTTAATTTAACAGAAGATCTTCTTCTACAGAACTGCTGAATAGATTAAAACCAAACTGCATACATGATGCTTATGAGAAGCTGACCAAGTGTTGTTTCTTCGGTGCTGATCCATCATCCAATATAGCCTCCAGCAATGAATTTGACCCTAGGGGGAAATGCATACAAAGATATAATAGAAAACCACTGAATGGATTCAATTTAAACATTGCATAAATGAAACTTGTGAGATTTTGACTAAGTTTGTTACTTTGGTGCTGATCCGTTTTCCGACATGGCAACCAGTGGCAAAACTTAGGGCCCAATGGGAAATGCGTAAAAAGATCTTCTGCTCTGAAACTGCTTTAACAATTTCAGTAGAATTTTGATATGATAGTCCTTGGGTGACACTCTTCAAAGTTTTACGTTAAATATTTGCCAGCAGGGAACGTAGATTAACATAGGACCTTAAAGTTTGGAAACTGCATTACAAAAATCTTCTCTGAAACTGCTTGAACAATTTTAATTCAATTTTATAAAAAAATTCTGATTTGTATGTACATACACCATCAAAGATGGACCATCAATTTGGAATTATAGTGCTGCATGGGACCCAGGTGAGCGATACAGGCTCTTGATAGCCTCTTGTTTAAATTTACAAACAATTTCTGCAGATGGCTCTTCAATGACTTAAATACATTATGGGATTTACTGATTTTTCTGTTATTATTTGGCGTTATTTGTTACTTTTAATCTTTTTAACGGACCTCTCAAAGGGGATTCTTGTCACTTAAGTCAAAGCCTCCATACTTTTCCATTTGTAAACTAAGCAGGGTTCTTTTAAACAAAGGTTACAAAACCCTGATAATGCTTAGCATGGATGCTTCAAAAGTGGTAATTATTTTTTTATCAAAATAAAGTAACAAAAAACATTTTGTGCTTCCGTAAAAATAGTAATTTAGCATATATGAAACATAGCCACTATTCTGAAAAAAAGAACTCTCAAAGGGAATTTTTGTTAGAACTTCTTTACACAAAATCGAACTTCACCTTGAGTTTTTGTTCCACCACTTCAAGCTTAAGCTTATTTCTTTGATAAATAGATTGATGACAATCCTACAGTGGACTAAAGGATAGGAAAACGACTGACCGTATGACATAATACTCTACCACTTCGTGTGCCATTGACATGAAACAGCAACAAATCACAAAAAGCAGCTTTAGGAACAGTGATCTATTCAAATATGTAAACACTATGCCAGACAGTAACGAATCAACTGTGAAATGTACTGTGAAATGTACACTTCATACAAAGGGATATTCTATGCAATGGATAAATTCCCATTTGGAAAGTTTAATCATCGTTTGTCATATGACTAATATTACAAACTTCCATCTTCCGTGTTCAAGCTCATTGATAACAATCTAATGTAAATACTTCTTAAATGTTAAATAAAAAATAAAAAAAATATCGTCTGTGTAGAGGAATAAGATATAAAGTTAATGGAATTAATTAAGAGAACGATATAAAGTTAATGGAATTAATTAAGAGAACTAAGTCATATACATGTGAAGCATAAGACAAATTTTGCCATATACTTTATGATTTTTGAGGTTTATTATTATTATTATTATTTTTATTTATTATTGTTTTTTTTTATTAGCCGGAACCATTATAGTATGCAAATAAGCCTCAAATTTAATTTTGCGATAATTGTGACGTATCTGACAAATATTTCCGATTTCAAAACAAAAGCAAAGACACTCAGTTTTTACATAAGTCCACATTGTAATGCTTAACTAAGTTTCTAGCTGATGGCAATATCGGATTGTGCACTGTTCCGAAACAAATTCCATTAGGGAACTATCGTGGTCAATTGTAGCAAAACATCGGTTCCAATTGGTTCGCTCGATCATTTCAAAGAACACAATTTTTTACATGCTTACTACACAGTCCAATCTTTAACACCGAAGGCCGCCTTTAATAAGGTAAAGGCGGCCTTCGATGTTAAAGATTGGACTGTGTAGTATTTCATTCTTGGTGTAGTATTTCATTCTTGAAAAGAACAACCACCTAAGGATCTCCATCCCAAAGTATGATTCTGAATTACCATGAGATTGATAAATGGAACAACGAAGGCAACGCGTTTTGATAGCAATTCGAAATTGGGAGAAATGGTAAAAGGATAAAATTTTGCCCTTTCGTGATCCACAGCGATAGCAAAACGAAATGCGGAGAAATGGTAAAGGCATAAAATTCTGCCCTTTTCCGGATCCAAAGTGATTTGATTTTTTAGATGTCTTTCCAATAGTGATGATTGTGGAGATTTATATCCCATGCTCGAAACATATTATCAAAAGAAAACGAAACACTTCTACATTTTACGCAGCGTAACTGAATTCCTCTTACCAAATTGTTTTTTTGCATTGTGTGTTTTTTGGTGGTTGAAAAGCAAGCAGCGGACAACAAACTTCAAATTAAGCCAGTAATGAATGAAATGCAAGTAAAGTTGGTCAAGAATCATATGACTTTCCGACTCTTTCTAACCGACGCATCTATCTAAAGATAATAAAAAACGAAATCTTTCATTGCAGTAAACTTTAATATGAGTCACATTAGTCTTAAAGGTAGATTCTACCTACACTTTTACACCAGTCTAAGTATTAAGATGGATATGTGGAAGAAAGCATATCTATCTTAACCTTGAACTTAAAAAGTTAAACATACTTAAACTTTATAAAGGAAAAACAGATCAATAGAGTGACTGTTATAACTCTTCCAGAATTCAGTTTTAGAGGAAGATAAACATAGGTGTAGCATCGTTCAACAATTAGCAATGAATGCCGCTCAAATCGGTGCTAATTTGAATTTATTATGAGGTATAGGCAAAGCTCATGGTTCAAGGCCTTATGGTGACTTAAAGATGAGGAACAACAATAAAAGGGTTTGTTCCATTGCCGGGTTATCATGAATTTGTAGAGACGTTGTGTCATGTGCATTTACTCCATATCATTTCACTGATAATTGCTAGGAATCTTACCCAATCACCCATGATCTGTTGTAATTCTTTCAGTGTCATTTTGTTGTAGATCTTTTCAGGTTGTCGTAATATTTCTTGTGTTGCAGATATCTAAAAATGTAAACTAATGTTATAAATGGTCAAAGGAGATAAACATACATAAGCATCATGAAATTTATTTTAACACCAGAAGAAACTGTTTGAATTTACAAACTTTCAAAGTGTTGACTTATTTCTTCATCAATAAATATTTGGATTATATCCTGAAATTATTCTCGGGATCTAACTGAATTATTTGACAACTATGTTCGTTTATTTAGTATATGAACTTCTTTATGTTATAAAAAGAACTTTAAAAGGATGTTTTCTTTCTTTAATAAGAATAGACATGAATAATGAAGCATTTGGACTTCATAAAACCCTTGTTAATGTTAAAGATCTATATACTGTTTAAAAACAATGGGTGGCATGGCTTGTTCACCAAACTTTCTTCAATTCCTGTTACACAACTTTACAAAATCTCTTTGGAATGTGATACTAGTCTGTTAATAGTCCGCTATATAAATGTTCAAAAATTATGGATGCGTTCTGTTATCATCGTCTTTTTCCGAGAATCGACAAACCCGATGAACATGTTAAACAATTTTTGAAAATTAAATATATAAATAAAGGAATTGATTTGACTGATATTGGAAGCATTTTTCGGGACCCAGATATTCAAAAACTTATACCCGCATATTTTGACAACCAGTATATGCCTATCATTTCTTTTTCTTACAAACAACCTACTAGAAGTATTTTTTTCAATTACTCTTCGATCACCTGTGATGCTGATTTTGAGAAGAATTANCCCAGCAGCTGAGATTGTTCTATGTCACCATACCGCTATGACCCTTGCGGACATATTTAAGGGGGAACTTAAACATCATTGAAGATAAAGAAGTTCAACTGTTCTTTAGAAAAGGGCCTAAGTATCGCCCACCTTCCAAAATTTAGTGGCAAGCTTGTTTTGAAATCATTAAAGACGCAGTCACTAAGTACTGTATAAAATGGTGCAAACGTTAAGTGTAGACAAACACGCACTGAATTTGTTCAAAGATAAAATTATTACCAAAGTCAGCAACAGAATTAATTTTTATAAAGATAATTATGATGAGCCACATCCTAAGCTGTCTGTTAATAGAATTGAGTCTGAGAGATCTTGGCAAAAAATATGTGTTTGTACCAGTTGACAAAGCATCTAACAACGTTTCAATCATTTGAAAGATATACTATATCGATGTCCAACAAAACGAATTGGACAAGTCTAATACTTTCAAACGCACCAATTGTGATGAACAAACTCTCA
>MJUU01072236.1:50232-67668 GCA_002080025.1 Modiolus philippinarum
AGTTCACATTGGTAAAAAGAAAGTGTAGGTCTACGTGGTTCATCAACCCAATATGGACTCTTGTGTGTCACAATGCCAATAAATCTCATAGGAATAATCGTATTTCTCATTGAAACTTTCATAGTTCATTTGAAATTGTTATTCCCATAGGATATTTTGCTCCAAAGAGACTTTTAAAGGTTTCCATTGGATTCATAAGGGAAGTTCTTACGAACAATACGTGCTTGTTCCTATGGGAATAAAAATATCCAAAAATGAATGGGAACTATGAAAGCTACAATATCATCCTTCTTGTGTAGCAATACAGTGTATTCCGGCTATTTTTGTCGGATTTCATATTTTGTTTTTAAGTGTACCTTATTAAATGCTCAATATTATTTCCTGACACTGAAATAAAAATTTTTCCAACGACATTTTCTTTATGCAGATGTGCATCGAACATTTTTGTATGAAATAAATGATTAAGAGATCCTCTGTAAAATAAAGTTTTAGATTTAACAGGTGGTTTCAATCAAACGGAATAATGTACATACAACTGCGGAATGAAGTCAACAGAAAAGAAATATTCGTCAAATTTTGAAATTATATTAGGTTAAAGTAGATCCTCTTTCAAAATATTACTTTAATACCCTTTTGTTACTCCTGAGGAATAGTTATAGCCTACACAACATAACATGTGAATCGAGTTTACCTTACCATACTCACATAACAGGTGAATCGAGTTTACCTTACCATACTCACATAACAGGTGAATCGAGTTTACCTTACCATACTCGATTGTTCTCTACATGTACATGTTAAAACTTTTGATAGAGAAATATGTCCAAATCATTATAAAGTTATCAAGCACATACTAATAAAACAGAATATTGTGATTGATTGAGTAAGCCAAAAATGCAAATTATTAATTTTAACAAAACAGACAAATTGATAGATCCCCTTTCGTATGATATGTGTGTTTCCAATGATAAGTTGTTACGTTCGCATGATTCGTCAGTTATCCGGTAATCTCTAGTAGAATCGAAATAATTCACGAAGACTCCATTTTATCATTTTTTTTTACACCGGGTGGCCATTTGTGTCGTTATTTCTCCCTTGTTAACACTCAGGGTACAATAAAATGACATTAATGTCCAGCCCAGTGTAAAAGAATGATAAACAGGAGTCCCTCCGAATAATTTCTTTCGTTAATTAAGTTTTCGAATGCATATATGTAGAAAATAAATAATCAGTAACTTGGGTATTGTTTTATTTATTACCAGTAAGCCGATGCCACTTCTGGTGGACTGTTAGTCCCCGAGGGTATTCACCAACCCGGTAGTCAGTACTTCAGTGCTAACCCGAAAGCCGATTTTATTGAAACTTGCAATATCTAAAGTTTGCAAAATTTTATTTAAAACTAAGGATAATCTCCCTCATGCATCGCTCTGTCCTTAGCTGAATTTTTGGCTTTTCTATGAAGATCCTTTTGGTTATTTTGTTCTCTATCAGCTTTAACAAGTTTTTCGGTTAATGGATTTCCAAATATTATGGTTTGATCTGCACTGATGAGACATAAGTTGTCGAAATGCGCATATGCAGAAAATAAATTAACAGTAACTTCGGTTTTGTATTATTTCTCTCCCATTTTAAGTAAATAACACATGAAATCTTTATATTTCTTAAGTCAAACAATTGTTTGTTAGAAGCAATTTTTAAACCAGGTTTATACTAGCCCTATTCACTATGGACCATTGTTTGTGCCCATAACAAATTTGTAAAACAAAGTAACAGAAAGTGGTATATTTCATATTTGTCGTTCTTATTTATGACAAAAATATGTCAAATGCAAACATGCGGTCTGCCAGTATTGTTGCACGAAAAGTAGGCTTCCCGTTCAAAATACCAGTTATATCGCACAAAAACTGCAGTTTCCAGTCGGTATACATAGCATTTCGTACGAAAACTAGTCTGCTGGTGGACTGTAAGCCCCCGAGGGTATTAACTAGCCCAGTAGTCAGTACTTTGGAACTGGCCCGAAAGCCGATCATATTTGGAACCTTACATTATCTAAATTTTTGTAAATTTTGTTGAAAACTAAGGAGTATCTCCCTCATGCAAAGCTCTGTCCTTAGCTGATTTGGCTTTATATTTAGATCATATTGGTTATTTGTTCTCTATCAGTTTTTGAACATCTTTTGGTTAATGGTCTTCCAAACATTTAGATTTTATCTGCACTGAAGAGACATAAGTTGTCGTGATGCACATATGCAGAATTGAAATTCACAGTAACTTCGGTATGAAGTTATTTGTCACCTTGATTTGACAGACATCTACAATATATCTATTCATGGATGAGAATCGATATCTTTGGAAAGATCAAGAGTTTATTACGGGACTGACAAACACCGACTGTGACTAAACAGGACTTTCTACTAGCAGAGTGACGGTTGCCATGCGTAAAGCAGATAATGCTTACCCTTCCAGAGCACCTGATGATACCTCAAGTTTTTGTAGGTGTCCACACTGCTGGCGCTTTAGTTTTGTGGCGTTGTTGTTCATTCTTTGTTTGTTTTGTCTTTGTCATACTGTTTAAAATAGTGTTTGATATGAATTGCCGTGTTTTTAGATTTTAGATTTTGGAATTTTACTTAAATAAGCAATGAAGGGATATGAAGTAAATGCACATGAGACAAAATCTCTATAAATACATAGTAAAAAGCAATGGAACATTATTGTTGTTCTTCATCTTGAAGTCACCATGAGGCCTTCAACAAAGAGCTTTGCCCATACCTCATAGTAAGTTCAAGACGGCCCCTAGCACCGGTTTGAGCGGAATTTATTGCTAGATGTCGAGCAATGCCACATCCATGTTTATTCTGGCCATAGATGCGGGATTGTCAACAAACATTAAGTAAACTGGCAGAGTGTTCTTACAATCATTGTTATCCGTTGCCCGACAAAAGCACCAGTTTCCCCAGCTGGTGGACAATCACAGCAAATAGACAAACACAGGGCACTCATCAAGTCGATTGTGAGAAAACTTGGCTGTATAAATAAGTGAGATGTAGGCAATATTAACAGGTGGTCAGATCACATTTTGAAATTACAAATATAGAATGCCAAAATTCGAAAGTGTGATAGTGCATCCATATGAGAAATTCTCTCAAGCACAAGTTCACCATACCTGAAATGTATATAGAGCATAAATCTCTCGCACGGGGAATCTTTTTACGGACTCCACACTGAAGGAGAGACAAACTCCTGTCTAAAATAAGCAATGAAGGGATATGAAGTAAATGCACATGAGACAAAATCTCTATAAATACATGGTAAAAAGCAATGGAACAACGCTTTTATTGTTGTTCTTCATCTTGAAGTCACCATGAGGCCTTCAACAAGGAGCTTTGCCCATACCTCAAAGTAAGTTCAAGTTCGGTATTCGGAAGTAAAATGAGCTATTTTGGTCATTTTAGAAAAATGGGTTTAAAGAGGAGACATAAATATTTTACCTTTAAGATCTTATTTATTCTAAAGTTCATGAAATGATTTATCTCAACATGTAATACTTGTGTGAAAGGATAAGATGAAGTAATTACAAACGTGGGACAATTGTTCCCGCATTTGTTTTAGTGACCAAAGTTACTGTAATGTATAACTTGAAAACAGAGTACACAAATAAGCTACAAAAAAAATTGTGAACGTAATAGCCATTTTAAGTCTAAGCCTGAAAGGGCGAAATTTACAACTGTTAAAGTGAAACAGTGGAGATCGAATCCTCACATGACCTGCAAATCTGTTGTTCGTTCGCACCCAAAAATATTCACAATCACCACTCTCTTTCATTGCTAAAACTTACGATATTGATATACATATAATAAATCTTTGTATTTCCCTAAATAAATGGGCATAATATGCTTAAACATTACCGTTCTTTGCTAAAGGTAAAAGATAAGACACTATAAACTCACCGTTAAAATATATTGTGTACTATTTTTAGGATCCGTAGCTATTCCAGCTATAAATAATGGATGGAAACCTGAGCGATGAATCTGTGTCAAAACATCCCCTATTTTCCACGATGGTTCATCCCATCCTGTTTCACTTAAAGTCCATGATCCAATTTCTTTGATAAGCTGTAAACATCAACAATACTTTTAATTTAGAACTGGAAGCACGTTTGAAAACATAAAGCCTTTTTGAAAGAAATGTAAGATTCCTTTACCCATGTTTACTTCAGAATGTACAAAGGAATCATTTGACTTTTCACTGGCAGTGTGACAGGTGCCACGCGTGGAGCAGATCATGCTAACCCTTCCGGAGCACCTGATGATACCTCAGTTCTTGTAGGGGTTCACACCCCTATTACTTTAGTTATGTGGCGTCCTTGTTCATTTTTTTATTTGCTTTGTCTTTGTCGTACTGTCTCAATTCGTTTGGGATGTGAATTTACGTGATTTTGGATTTATGATTTTAGAATTTCCCTTTTGATCGTTCTTGCTTCGGTATTCGTTTGCTGATGTATTGAAAATTTGAAACCGGTCAAATTAGTCATTCAGAAGTATTTTCTCTGATTAAAGATTTCCAACAGTTTAACATATATTGTTTTTTTACATTAATAGTTGACACAATTAGTCACTCAGTGTTGGTTTAACTGCAATATGGATAACTTTAAAACTCCTATCGTTGTTTACGTTTGTCTTTTTATTATGGGTTTTTTTCTTGTGCAGTTCCTATTTACTTTGTGGCATGTGGCTATGTTTTTCGGCCATTGTAGGTGTTTCCTGTTATCTTTTTTATTTATTTTTTTTATTTTCATTATTTTTTATGTATGTAAAATTATTCGATATGCTTTGGATTCTTTTAATTGTAAAAAATACTTTATGAAATTCAACAATGTGTAAGAAAAAAATGACATCCTACATGTTTGTACGTTAGGATATTTTATTATCAAAAGCATTAACATGAAATCATGTTTAAGACACTTTTAATTTTTGCCATAATATTATAACTACGTTCATAGATTCACAATCTTCTAGACATATATGAATTATTTTGTTTGTGCTGCATTGTCATATTTCGACGATGCGTTATCCATTACGTTTCCTAGTTTGTACAGTTTAAAGTGTGAGATGACACATGACAGGTAGATGCATGCGATATAATCTGTTATGGTTAAATTTCTGCCGACACAATGAAAGCAATGAAAGAAAACTCCAATGGGGGCGTTTATGATCACATAATATAGGTTTATGCAACTTTGAGGTATGAAAAAAATTTAAATCATTTCCAAACACTTCAAATATGAACATTATTGGCATGAATTACTACTAGATGGTTTTTTCAGAGAGTTTGTTGAAATTTCCTACTCAAAATGATATGTATAAAGATGCTATTTCGCACAAAAAAATCATAAAAATGTATATCCCAAAACACCTTCAATATGCAATTTCTGGGGGAAAATCAGTAATAGATGGTATTTGAAGTAAAAAGTCTACTTAATAACTTAATATTATTTTGTCAAAATTCATGAAAAATTGAATGATAGGACATTAATAAAAGCGTTGTTCTGTTGCTTGTTTTTCACCATTTTGTGGTGACTCTGTCTCATGTACATTTAGTTCATACCCTTGCATTGTTCATGTGGCAAGTATTTCAATCTTTCGAAACACTCAAATATAAAGTTTGCAAAAAATCGTAAAAAGTTTATATTTTAAACATTAAAATCATTTTTTAATATGAAAATTATTCGAGTAAATCACTACTAGATGGCCTTTTCAGAGATATGTTGACATTTCGCACCCAAAATTTTATTATTCATTCATTACTTGTCACCAATTCATAAAATATTATAAAGCAAACATTCAAATCATTGAAAAACTTTAAGTATGGAAATTATTTGAATATATCACTACTAGATGATATTTTCAGAGAATATTTTAGCAAAAAAATCATAAAAAGTGTATATCCCAAAACACCTTCAATATGCAATTTCTGGGGGAAAATCAGTAATAGATGGTATTTGAAGTAAAAAGTCTACTTAATAACTTAATATTATTTTGTCAAAATTCATGAAAAATTGAATGATAGGACATTAATAAAAGCGTTGTTCTGTTGCTTGTTTTTCACCATTTTGTGGTGACTCTGTATCATGTACAATTACTTCATACCCTTGCATTGTTCATGTGGCAAGTATTTCAATCTTTCGAAACACTCAAATATAAAGTTTGTAAAAAATCGTAAAAAGTTTATATTTTAAACATTAAAATCATTTTTTTAATATGAAAATTATTCGAGTAAATCACTACTAGATGGCCTTTTCAGAGATATGTTGACATTTCGCACCCAAAATTTTATTATTCATTCATTACTTGTCACCAATTCATAAAATATTATAAAGCAAACATTCAAATCATTGAAAAACTTTAAGTATGGAAATTATTTGAATATATCACTACTAGATGATATTTTCAGAGAATATTTTAGCATTCCCAGGTGATAGTTTTATATCATGTTGAAAATTTACACTAAGTATACAACTTGCAATGTACCCTAATACTGTCAAAACTTGCTGTATAGGATTCAATAAGATAAATAAGAGCTAAATTGTGCTTGATTTGAGCCAAGGGTTTTATTTCTTATATTGTATTATTACTATATTATAATATTTTCATATATTTATATATAATATTATATAGTATTATTTAATATTTTTTTCAAGATATCACGCATGCTGTAAAACATTCATAATTTTTCTTGTTGAACTAACCTTTGTTTGAAGTATCATTACATTCATTAGAGGATTTTTACATTTCTTTGAAAAAATTCAAAGTATTTAAAAGGTTCTTTAAGTTTTTATTTTTATTTCCAGCTTTATCCCATTTTTGCCGTTTCCACCTCGGCAATATGTATTACCATTGTTTGCAGAAATATTCAATATATTCATAAATGTTACATATATATATTTTTCCTAAACCTGAAATGATATATAAAATGAAGTGTGACGGATGACTAATGCACTTTGATTGGCTGAATGAGAAATGATGACGGATAACGGATGACGAGAGCAAATAAACGATCACCAATGAATGATGGCTGATTTTCAAATCATCTGACGTATGACATTTGATAACACTCATTCAAAATTTAAAAAAATAACTATGTTAAATCTCATATCAGAACCTTTTAATCCTTACCTCTGTCAGTGGAGCAGAACCTAGATTATCAATAGTTGTTGCATCCATACACATTTTATAATAAGATTTCATTTTCACCAGAGTAGCCGACTTCTTTCCTTTAATTGTTGTTCTATCGGATTCTAACAACTGAAAACAATAAAAATATAGGAAGCATAAATCAAACTATGTAACAAGAGTCTATTCAAAGATATATTGCACTGTTATCGTTATCATATGTCTACAGCAGGGACCGGAAAACAAAAGGAAAAATATCAAAAATCTTGAAAGGTGTTTCTTCATGGGAAAAGACTTTTAACTAGAGCTTAATATTTGTTTGATTATACATTTTTCAAGACATTTATAGCTTAGGTTTTTGTTTTTGAATAAGCAATAAAGGGATATGGAGTAAATGTACATGAGACAAAGTCTCTACAAATACATTGTAAAACACAGCAATGGAACAACGCTTTTATTATGAAGAATGGATATGTCGTGGATTAAAGGCAAAGGGTTTTTCTCTTGTCAAAAATGTGCAACCGGTCATGGATCGATTAATAAATTTGGTACTGTCATTGTTTTCATTTTTTCAATTGGGTAATGAGAACCGAACCTTCAATCTAAGAAAGAATAATCCATAGAGAATTGTAAAATCGGAGTCGCAACATCACATAAGTATGGCACAGAAAAGTAAAACAGAAACACACATACAAATGAACAACATGGACCAAAATTAAAATCATTGGAATAAGAGTTTCTTACAAACACATTGGTTGTGTAGTCGTATTTGTGTTTTGTGTAAGATTGTAAAACAGTGCCGAGCGGTTCTCCTTTAAGGGTGTGTTGATATCTATATTGTTTTTTGTTTAAGAATATTTTTTGTTAATTGAAATAACTCCAAATCTCTTACTTCATTTGAAATGCCAATTTATTACGTAAATCAAATTTTGTACTTTGTTGACGGGGGAAAGAAATCATTTAGGGACCGACCATTCAACTTGAAAAGGGGGGGGCTATGGTTTTTTTCTAAAAAAAAAATATTTTGGATCTGATTTTATGTGAAAAAAAAATATTTTGGCTGCCAAAATGATGAAAAAAAAATTTCTGAAGGAGGATTTCTGCCCAAAAAAATAATGTTAATTTTGAAAAAAAATATTTTGTTGATACGCATGCAAAAAATAAATAATTTTCTGTCCAGAAGAAAAAACCATAACCCCCCCTTCAGGTTATTGGTCGGTCCCTTAATGCAAATTTGAAGCATATATCTTCGTTACTTTGAAATTTGTAATGCTTTGCTGAATTTAACTTTTAATTCCAGTAATAATGAATGTAAATAAATCATTTGAATATTGGATTAAAAAGTTTAAATAAAAATGAATTATGAGGGTGGTACCCTGTACAGACGTACAAGAAAAAAAGGCCGTTTCACATGACAGGTGAAAGAAAAATTTGTCTGGAATGGTGCATTTTTATGAATTTCCGGATACTACCGAATGGAGGGGGAGGTTTCACCCAAAATTTCTTTTGAAATGTACGTCCGAAATCAGGACCATTGCGGCTGACAATTGTTTCCAGTGGTTTGCATCTTCATTGTCGTTTTGCAATACAAAAAATACCGATGTTGCATAGAAAACTGTAAATTTCGTTATTCTGTACACGTGTTTTAAGGAGTTACCTCTCATCAGCAGCATTAATATCAAATTATATGGAAAGCCACAATCCAAAAGTTGTCACAAAAGAAGTACTCATTACCAAAAAAATCGAAATATGAAGCCAAATCCAGTACCAAGGACATCTACCGAGTGCCATACACGGAATGAAGCCTCAGTATTTTTAAGTGGTTAGAATTTTGATAAAAACAGTAAATTTGTATAGCACGCAAGGTAAAGACAAGTCTGACTATCGGGCTTGTGAATACCCTCGGGGACCTCTGGTCCACCAGCAGTGGCATCGACCCAATGGTTCAAAATACAAAAAATACCGATGTTGCATAGAAAACTGTAAATTTCGTTATGCTGTACACTTGGATTTGCAACTTGGATTTCAGCTATTGCTGATTTCTCTTCGGTAATTTTGTTTTTACCCTCATTCAACAAAACACGACAAATAACGACCCTCCAGCGACAAATAACGACCTTCCAGCGACAAATAACGACCCGCCAGCGACAAATAACGACCCTCCAGCGACAAATGACGACCCTTCAGCGACAAATAACGACCCTCCAGCACCACAATAAGTGAAGTAAAATGATTTTTACCTGTTTGAGGTATTTTTGGTTTTTTTCATGGAGTATATACGCAGGCTCGTACGCCGGTCTGGTATCTGGTATAGTAACTGTGTTTTCCCAGTTTCCACAAACAAACTTGTAGAAATCCTGACAGGGATCAGCAGTCTGGTTCATCTGATGTGAGATAAAGGCACTGGCGTGAACACATTCTGTTGTGGTGCATACCTAGATAAAAAGGAGGTACTCAAAGATGAAAAACAAGTATTAGAGGTCACAGACCAAGAAGTTTGGAAATGGAAATGACACAAGAAGCTTATAATTTATAGTAGCTTCAGGAAATATCGAGAAAAATATGAGGAATGTAAGGGATTCCCACATCAACAACCGCTGTTAGAAAGTTTTCCCAACTTGCAAGTCACTAATCTATCACAAAAAGTCAGTGTTTATTGGAAACTAGTCTAAATATCTTTATGTGTTTTTGCCTGGAATTAGTTTTACTTTATATCTTTATTGGCTTACTTACTATATTCTATAGATTAATATTCATGGTCTGTCTCCCGTTTTGTTAAAAATAATATTGACCTGTTGTTACACATTTATGTATGTTATGTATTGAAAATAATGGAGGAAATTAACTGACGCAAATAATCAGGAAAACTTTCTGAAATAATAAATACAACAGAAACATGGCAATCCATTACTGACATAGGTAAAAAGTAGATGGGCTTTCAATAAACGAGAATTTCAGCCCATAATCTGTCAAAAAACTACACATGTAAACGTAAAACCAAGATACGAAGAGAACTATTATTTATTTTCAAGGTGTTCGAGGCGAACAACTTTCTGGTATCTTTGGACAAGCAAAACTGTGAAGTATCAAGCTTTATGCATGAGAGTCATGCTTTCAAACCCTGAATCACGCTCTTATGCTCACCCCTTTAAATGTTGAGCTTTTGAAATTTTAGAGAAAAAAAACTAATAGAAACGACCTTTTCATACATAGGGAAAGCCAGAAATTTGCTGAAGTTCCATATATTCTTTCATACTACTGTTTTTTAAACAAATATCTACTAATGGCCATCAATGGTCGAATGATGTCAAAGAATGAAATTAAAGCCTCAATAGCAAATTTCCGTTCTTTTTGCAAAAAAAATATATATTCGTGATATCATTATGAAGATTTTAATTTATATTTGTGAGATTGAAATATGAATCTTCTTAAATAAATGTTATTATCAACCAATTACAGAATTCCCTACATTAGATTTATCATCCATTCCTTATATTTTCATTCTATCTGTTCTAGAATATCTAGTTATGCATACTGTTTTTCAAGAATCTCCTTATAACATAGTTAAAACGTATTGCTGAAATCGTTACAAAATATGTTGAGTACTTTTTCTTTATTTCAGTTTTCTGGTCCGGTGTTAATAGCAAACAAGAGCTCCACCATCCGTTACAACCCTTGTCAGACAACAATTAAAAAAAATTCGGGTAGGGGTTCCTCTTATAGTCTTAGTAAAGTAAGCGATAACTGAACCGTCATTCTAAAACGAACAATCCAAGCACAATGGCAACATATGTTGACAATAAACAAATAAACATAACACGAAAACCGTAATGAAAAAACATTACGTGAACACGGAACAGAAAAAAAATATAACATTTTCTTAATTCCAATATTCTAACTATTTCATTCTGTCAATTTTCACTTTTCAATTAAACTTGACAGAATCAAATACTTAGGTATGCAATAAACTCAATGTGAAAAAAGTATTCACTATTTCTAAAAGTCATTTGCATTATTGCCTACCTTGTTTTTTTAATAGCCCTTTTGAAACGTATCACGTTTCATTACATCTTATTCTAAATTAAAGACACCACCTAAAAGTGTGTTTAGTTGCATAATTATAACTATTTGATGTGTAGTACAAGTTGTGTTAGGAAAAATAATATTTCTGAAAAAGAAAGGAAATGGGGTAAATGTCAAGGAGACAACATCCCATATCCAGGTTAAAACGACAAAAAACAAAACATCTAGGGGTCACCATATGGTCTTCAACACAGTGAGGAACCCCACACCATATAGTAAGCCCTAAATGGCCCCGAAAAGGTAACAAAGTGAATAAATCAATGGAAACAAACCACATCTGTATGAAAAATAAAACTTTTGCAGCTATTTTGTTATAAAATAACAGTAAACATGAAATTTTAAGTTTGACTGTGTTTTCACATTGTGAAACATAGGTTGTTCGCTGCTGGCTTCAGTCTTGGATGACCTGTCGGATATCTTTTTTGGGACAGGTCATCTAAGGACAATTGTGACTAAGTTTGGTTATAATTAATCTGGTAGTTTCTGATATCGTTGAATGTGCTTCCATAGAAACCAATGTAAAAAAAAAATATGTGCCCCGCTGGCGGCCAACATTGATGAGGTATGGAAATACCGTTTACCTTTGTTGGAAGGAACCATCTAAGGACCATAATGACTACGTTTAGTTCTAATTGGACAAGAATTTCTGAGATCTTTAAATGTCTTTTTCGACGTTAAATTTATGTACTCCGCTGGTGGCCATCTTGTATGAGTAAAGACATATGCTGATTTAATGGTTATAGGGGCCCACCAAAGAACTATTGTGACCAGTTTTTGTACCATTTAGCCCGGTGGCTTCAAAAGAGATCTTCTAATGAAAAGTTTACGACGGACGAAGGACGATGGATAGACGATTGGCAACGGACACCGGACGATGACAACATACGCCGGAAGATAAGTGATGCTTAAAGCTCTCCCTCGCATAGTGAGCTAAAAAGAATAATTCAAAAACAATATAACACTTATGATGCTGCACATATTAGTTGATTTTCATTCTTATACACATATTCTTTGCTTATATTATATCTTTGAAAAAAGTTAAGCACCCCCACTTTCTTGGACTCCTGTATATGATTTTGTGTTGTTTTGAATTTCGATGCTATTTTTCTTTTGTGATATATAAATTTGAATAATATCTGTGATTATGTAATAGAAAACACGAATCTGTCAGCAAAATATCAAAATTTAAAAAAAATTATTACCAAATGAGATCATTGAAATTTCTCTGTTTTTTTTCGTACAATATGACAGTCTTTGAAAAGTATTGCCTTAAAAGTTCACAAACACAGAATTTTATTTCATTTCCACTTAAACAAGTTCATTATTATATAAACAAATTTCATAACACAGCAAAAAGTCAATATCTGGTGTATCCGCCGTTTGGATGGAGACCTGCTGCTTACCCCATTTCATACTGCTAGTAAGGCGTCTGATCTGGTGCATTGTGATTTGTTGCCATTTCCGGCGTAACCATAACTCCAATTGTTACAGATTATGTGCTGGATGTTCTATGGCATGCAATCGTTTACCTAGTTAATCCCAGAGGTTCTCAATAGAGTTGAAATCGAGACTTTTAGCAGGCCATGGAGGAGTATCCACGTACTCGTTTGTCCGATGTGACCTTACTGTCCGAGAACGATGTCTGGCGTTGTTGTCGACAAAAATAGGAAGCTAACGCATGTTTATCAAAAAGTGGCAGCACTACAGGTATAAACACTTCCTGAATGTACCTAGCGCCCGTTAGATTACTACGGATAGTCCTAAGATCCATGCATCTTGCAGTCATGTCAGATACAACTACCTACCATAACAGATCTTCCGCCAAACACAACTGTTGGCACAGTGTGTCCTTTTTCGATATGCTATGTTTTCATCGTTTCAAAACTCGTCCTCGCCCATCTGTTACATGCAGGAGGAAGCGACTCACATCTTACCAGTGGATTCGATGCCAGGTTCTGATGTTCCAACTTTGCCTTGCCATGCACCAATTCAGACTTTTTTGTCAATGGCGATCAGTCAGCATATGACGTCGTATAATACTCCTCGACTCCATCCCTGCAGACCTTTCAGACGATTTCGTACAGTTCGGGTTGATAAATTCCGACCGGGTTAACACTGTTGTTTTAGGTAGGTAAAGGATGCAAATGGATTTCGTCTGACTAATCTACCAAGACTTCTATTCTCACGTTCTGATGTCACTGTGGGTGTTCCAGATCGTGAACGATCTCTAACAACTTGGGTGCTTCCTGACTAAGAGGTTGATTACTGAATAGTGGTACTGAGGGTGACGTCCAATAGCTTTGTTGCACATACCAATGGAATGTATACAACAATCTGCCATTTCAGCGCTTCTGATAACCTCGTCTAGCCATGCTTCTGAACAATGATTTTGCGTTATAAAAGTCCGGAATTAAATACAGAAAAATACGCCAAAGAAAGTGCATGATTTGCACGGAGAAGGTTGCATTCTTCACGAGCGAAAAAAAAAACGTGATGGTAATTGAATCCTGAACACTTTCATCCTTTTAACAATATAATGAAGCATAAATTTCAATTTAGAAATGTATTCTGAGAATAAAATGAAAAATAACTCGGGGTATCTAGCTTTTCTCAAAGGTCTATATTTGCACCGACTATATACATATATAGAGTATACAAATAGATTAAAAGAAACCGTTTTAAATGATTCAATACTTAATACCTTCTATGTAAGAGCCGCCTTAGAAGATATACAAATCAATGGATAACAAACCACTTTTTAAAAGGGTAAAAATCTTACAATGCCATCAACCGGATATTTACAGATCGGTATTTGTATAATATAGATTTTTACCAAAGCCTCTTAGTAAGTACAAAACGGAATAGAGCACCGGTTCCAGTAGATGTCGAAAAACGCTATATTCTTGTCTTTTGAGGTCATGGATTCAGGATCGTCAACAAACATGAATTAAACTGCCAAAGTGCTCTTACGATCACCGTTATCCTTTGCTCGACAAAAGCACTAGTGTCTCAGTTAGTGGAAAATTAGGACATATAAATAAAAACAGGACATTCATCAGGTCGATTGTAAGAAAAGAGATGCGAGTACTTTTTAAGTATTATACATTGTACACTAAGGCGATGTTCTCTACGGGGCTTTACAATATTTAATAATTTGAGAGCAATCCGTCTTAAGGTGTATTGTTATTTGACATTTGAAGCAAACTTGTATACTAAACTTTTGAGGGAAAAAATGCGACGGTGGCATAGCATTTTAAGGACTGAATGGGACACGAACATTGTCATCAAGCAAAATGCGATGTAGCATTCATAGAGCTAGAATTCAACGCACTGACGGTGTCAAAACCAGAACAAATTTTTTCGCAATTTCTGTTCCTTTGCTTAATGTAGCTACATACAGTACCAGTGCTGCAACAAACATAGCTTTGTTCTTTTGGGTATTGAATCTTTACAAAATCGATATTTTCTCTTCCAAAACTTTACTCTTCTTTCTTGACTTGACAATCTCTCAAAAAGTACAAGCTTTTCATGCAACAAATCTATGTTAACCTTGTCGCCTTTATTGGCCTTCTCTTTAACACCACGTTTAACTCTTGCTAGATCGTCTTCATCATCTTTATCTTTCTTTTCAATCAGTATCTTTTCTAGCTCAAACATTTTATCTTCAAGCCAATTCACCTGAAATAAAAATATGAATAAACAGTGTCTTTCCTTTGATTACCAATCATTAATAGATCAACAACTCATTTTTTCCTTCTTGTTAATGTCTAATTATCGCCTGCGTTTTCAAATATTTTTATAAATAAATATATACATATAAAATTAATATCATAAATATGAAACCCTATGACAGTCGCTATCGCTTCAAAATATCATCTCTCTCTCCTCTCTTGATAGGTACATGTACAAACTGTTGAGGAAACACTGCATGTACAATTTGAGTTTTATCCCTTGAATTTATATAAAGTTCGAGGGATAGGAAAGTGAATATAAAAACGAGAACTTAAAGTAATGTATAAATAAAATGAAGGTAGTAATTTTTGTCAATAAATCATTTGATTTGATATAAAGAAGAAAGGAAGTAAATTAAGGAGTAAAGTGTACAGGGGAGCACAATACATCATCACGACAACCAGGTATAACAAAATTTGTAATTATGTACTTTGAGGTTGACAATTGTCAATTAAGAAGACTGTTTTTGGAAATCGAAGCATTTCATTCAAAAGTTGTTGGGGGGATTTTACGTATTGTGTTAATCGAACAAGGATGACATTTTACAATGGCCTATCACAAAAGGACCAGGACTGGAAAATGTTATGCTACCCCATTCCACCTCTAATTAATAGCAGAAATCGTTTGTCTGAAGTCAATGAACTATACTTATATTAATTGAAAGAGCAAAGTGTTTTAGCTCGAAACTCCTTTATGAAAAAGATGATGTAAAGGACACCAACCATCTCATCTTTGAAATGATCGTCCATTTGGTTGCTACACTATCTTCGACATGGGAAATCACAAAACATGCAGTAAGCCCTAAATAGACCGGTCCATTCTCATCTATTTTTTTCTTTTATCACACGCGCATTTACTCTTATGTTCGTAACGCGTCGCCCTTTTTTGTCCTGCTTTCAGTTTAAATATCACGCATGCCATAAATTTTCTTTTTTATATCATCATAACTGATGATCACGTTTTTCTTTTCTCATAAATGTATCATACATACAAATCTCTTGTTTTTTTCTAGTTAATCATTTCTGTTCACATATTCTCTCCTTCAAAAAATGGTTTTCCCTATATATTTTACAGATGCATAACATGAACGTTCGAACTTACCGTGGAGGAATCAGTCTTTTCCCTTTTTGGTGCATCAGCAATATCCTTATGAAGCATAAAGCCGCATTTAACAAACTATCTACGGATGTTTTACTTGTATCAATGTTTGCCACTTCAGCCACTTCAATCAGCTTAGAATTTTATGAAGTCGCAATGATGATCGTTTTATGAGAGTTTTTAAGCTGTTATACTCACGTTTTAACAATGTTGGATTTCTTCACTTCGAAAATTCGTAAAGATAATAAAACAGTAGAATACTGAAGGAACAAAGCACAAGAATACACCAACCAGAGTCCAGGGACCAGGCAGATACCAGAATACTAGAAGAGGGGAAACTAAAGACACGCTATTAAAACCTACTATAAATACGAACACCAGAAATACAACACTCAGAACTAAAAAACAGCCATTTTGCCCGTTCAACGTTAGGCCATCAACTGAGAGTTAATAATACAAAAAATACCGAAGTTGCAGAAAAACAGTAAATTTCGTTATGCTGTACACGTGTTTCAAGGAGTAACCTCTAATCATCAGCATTAAAATCAAATAATATGGAAAGCCATGATCCTAGAGTGTACTCATTTCCAAAAATATTGAAATAGGAAGCCAAATCCAGTACCAAGGACATCTACCGAGGAAGTCTCGGTGATTTTAAGTGGTTAGAAATTTGATAAAACACTAAATTTCTATAACGCACAAGGTAAATTTTCATGTCAGACAAGTCTGACTATTGGACTTGTGAATACCCTCGCGGTCCCCTGGTCCACCAGTAGTGGCAGAATCGAAGGTCTTTCTCAGGTAACTTGTAATATTGCTTTCAATTTCGGTTTCGGGAGACAAGTGGGCAAATATCTGAAATGCGTTTAATGTGAGGGGATTTCCCAATTTGGGGCAACAATCTAAAATTGACACATGCTTTTTTTTCAAATAATATTTTCAATCAACACTTTGTAACGACAGTCTTCAAACACTTATTTGACCTTTGACTAATAACCTGTACAACTGATAATAAATCGAGTATTCATTTACCTTTACCTCTGTCTTGTCCTCGTCTTTAACATGTTGATAAATCACTATAGCAACTAGAGCAGCTATAATAAATACTGCAATCGTTAATACACACGCAAGTTTGTGGCATTTCTTACTCCAGAGGGTGGGTCTCTTTTCTATATTTTCTATAGTGTCTGAAAAAAAGTTATATTGTTTGAGATAATTTTAACATTCATAGGTGAATAAAACTATGAAAATCTAATTAAACCTTGTCCTGTTGTAGATATTTATATACCCTCTTACTTTAACCCAAAAAGCCACCCACCTCGTTTTCGTTCAATGACTCACAAATTCAAAG
>MJUU01072236.1:67898-87469 GCA_002080025.1 Modiolus philippinarum
CATAAAGTTGAGACACATATGTAAGTTCCTTTCACTTACAATATTCATTATGGAGAAACTGCAGGTAAAAGTAATAATGAATCAATAAGCTCAGTTCTTAAAGCCGATTTTATTTGGAAACTTGCAATATCTAATTTTTTGTAAATATTGCTGAAAAGTAATTAGTATCTCCCTCATGCAAAGCTCTGCCCTCATCTGGTTAGATCATATCTGGTTATTTGTTCTCTATCATTTGGATTGATTGTCTTCCAAATATTTTGGTTTTATCTGCACTGCTGAGACATAAGTTGTCGAAATGGCCATATGCAGAAAGTAAATCTACAGGAACTTCGGTATTTTGTGATTTCTTAAAATTGTCATCAAATGTACTATGACTTTATAACGATTGATATACTTTAGGTCTGATATTTCACAGAGCCCGAATAATAGTGGAAAAGGACCCTATATTAAAAAAGCTTTCACGTTTTCATGTGCTATCATTGGAAAGGTTTCAATTTTATGAAAAAGAAAGGAACTGGGGTAAATGTCAAGGAGACAACATCCCAAATCTAGGTTAACACGACCCAAAACAAAGCATCTAGGGTCACAGTACGGTCAACACAGTGAGGAACCTCACACCATATAGTAAGCCCTAAATGACCCCAATAGGGTAAAAGTGAATAAATCAATGGAAACAAACCACATCCAACAACCCAAATATCATTAAGAAACTAAAATTTTATAGGAAGATAAGGAAAAGCCTATTTTAGCAAATATTTAGTTGTTCATATTTCAAATTGCTCAGGTAATGATGACATCATTCCAAAATGAATTAAATTGTTGTTCCCTTGCTTGTTTATACCATGTATTTGTAGACACTTTGTCTCATGTGCATTTACTTCATATCCTCTCACTGTTTATTTATACATTGTAGCGTTCTTCGACAACTAGCAATGAATATACTTTTTCTAATTGTTGATTTCAGACTTAAGTTTGTGGCCGGAGGGTCAGTCCGTACATGAAAATCAGCATTGTTTTACTACCAGTGCCTCCTCGTCCGGGGATCGAACCCTGGACCTTTTGCTTCATAGCCAGCCTCGCTACCGAATGAGCTAAAGAAAAATTCCGTTAGCTCAGTCGATTATTACTGGCTATATATCTAGTACCTGAATACAACTCAGGTATGCACCTCCGTGACATTCCCCCCACCAAGAGTCATCATACTCGCCGTATGTATGACTCTTCATACACTACAACTGCCAGTGCCCGGCTAGTTTTCTTGTTCTATCCATAGTGGGTCTTTTAGTTGGAGCGCCAAATGTGGCCGGAGGGTCAGTCCGTACATGAAAATCAGCATTGTTTTACTACTAGTGCCTCCTCGTCCGGGGATCGAACCCTGGACCTTTTGCTTCATAGCCAGCCTCGCTACCGAATGAGCTAAAAAAAAATTTCCGTTAGCTCAGTCGATTATTACTGGCTATATATCTACTACCTGAATACAACTCCGTGACAAGTTTATCTCTCATGCAGTGTGAAGTCCGTTAAAAGATTCCTTGTGCGAGAGATGTATGTTCTCTATATATTTCAATTATGATGTATTTGTTCTTTAGACAATTGCTCATAAGGATATACTCTCATACTTTCAAATATTGTCATTTTAGTTTCATTATTATTTTTTTATTATTATTTCATTTTTTTGTGATTTCAAAAAATGTTATTCTGACAATCTATTTATAGTGACTGTGCCAACATCTAACTATTTTATATTGCCAAGATAAGGGATTACTTTAAAACTGGTGCTAGGGGTCGTCTTGAACGTACTATGAGAAATGAGAAAATCTCATTGTTGAAAGCCTCATGGTGACTTCATGATGAAGAACAACAATAAAAGCATTGTTCCGTTGCTTAGTATTACATGTATTTGTAGAGACTTCGTCTAATTTGCAATACTCCATATCCCTTCATTTTAGACTGGAGTGTGGAGTCCGTGAAAAAAGATTCCACGTGATAGGGATGTATGTTCTATATACATTTCAGTTATGGTGTACTTCTTCTTTGAGAGAATCTCACACTTGGATGCGATATCATACTCTCAAATTTTTAAAGCGTTGTTCCATTGCTTATTATTACATGTATTGGTAGAGACTTTGTTTCATTTGCATTTACTCCATATCCCTTCATTGTTAATTACTATGAGGTATGAGCAAATATGATTGATGAATGCCTCAGGGTGACTTCGAGATGACGAACAGCCGCAAAAGTGTTGTTCCATTGCTTAGTTCAACCATGTTTTTGTAGACACTTTATCCTATGTGCATTTCATTGTATATTTTATACAGATAAAGACATTTTAATCTGACTGCAATCCCCACAAGTAAGTGGTTTGTGTCGAATCCACAGATAACAGATAAGGTCATTACAAGTAAGGACTTTTCTGTTTAAGTAATATTTAAATGTTTTTTTTTCTTCACAATACAAGAAATAAGTGCAATAAATGTATTAATGTAACAGTTACTGTAAAATTGTACAAATAGCTGGTATTGAAACAATTAAGAAGTTTAGATTGGATCAGAGGGGACTACTTGGATTTGTTTTAAGTTCGTGACAATGGAAACTGAAATGTGTTGCTGTTTCTTGTTTAATCATATTCATATGTTGTTGCCATGATGTTTACCGCCACTATCAGCAATATTTCAGCTATATCGAGGCATTTTAAGTGGTAGAGGAAGCCGGAGTACCCAAAGAAAACTACTAAATTTGGACAGGTAACTGACATACCTTACTGCGTACGGTTGCAAGTCGGGTACACCCTTTATGTAGTTTTACAAAGCAAGGCAAGAACTCGAAAAGCAGAGGTGACAGGCGAAAGTAACAGTACAAAAAAATCTTTATAGATTTCACGTTTTTTAATTATATCTTATTAATATTTTGTTGGGGAAAAAAATCATACATACCTAAAGACATGGTATTGCTTCTTTTATAAATTTCTACTTTTGTATCACGAAGACGGTAAAAGCTTTCTTAAAGAACATTTATATATCTTTACCGTTTAAATGAAGTCATTATCACGTCACAGTAAATAGTAATACATTGTCATCAAAAAAGAAAAACAACAACAAAAACGAACAAATAAAGACGAAAAATACGAAACAAAAACATATGTTATTATTGACAAAAAAATTAAAATTTATTACTCGAAAAACAACATAGCTTCATGTACATTTGTTAAGAAATTTACAAATGTACATTCCTTCTCAATTATTACGTAATTATATGTCAGTCTTATTTTCATGTTAGTTTGCTTATGAATTATGAGGGTGTTTTGTTTCGATTCAATGAAAGATACAAAAAAACTCAAGGGTGTCAAGTCGTTCCCTGTCCAAACTGTCATTTTGAGTTAGGGTGGGGTTGTTGTTCTAGCTGGTATGCAGACAGTTTATGAGATATTTTTAAAAAACGTTACTGTTTCAAAAAGTAGACAGGATACGCTTTCTTATGCTGCCTAGTTTTAGAAATTATCTTGAATATCAAGAATATGAGAGCCGTTTAAACTTTGTGCCAAAATGACGTCAGCGGTTACCTATTTTCAAGTGTAAATTTAAGTATGTGTTGACACAAGTATGGACACAGTACAAGTGTGGACATAATACAAATATGGACACAATAATATAATCATCAAGAAAAAATATCAAAGTTATTGGTACACAGGAAGGAAATGAGTCACGCATTTGAAAAAGGAAGACAATATTCAACTCATCATATCAAAACTTAGTACCACATATCAGATCAAAACTATATACATACACAAGCTGAGATATCCTTGACGAAACTATAATAATGTTCTCATTAACTATTATTCTAATGTCTTTCTACTTATCATTCTTAAATTCCAAATTTATGATTATTTTAACATGTTAAACACAAATTTAAAAAACACGGAGGTCTGAAACAGACGCTTTTTGTACTGAATTGAACGATGTGGTACTCGATAAGGCTAGGATTTTCTGAAAATGAAGTTACATAAAAAGGAATTTACTGAATGATTCTCGACCTGTTTAGAATAACTATAACTGGAAATGTCTTAACCTCTCTTACTATGTCTGACAGAAACAATGAAGAAAACGCACATTAGACAAAGTCTCTACAAATATACAGCAAAATCGCCCAATGCAACAACGCTTTTATCGAATCTGTTCTTGGGGACTCCTGGCCTGTTTGGACAGATGTACTGTAATAGTCTCGACCTGTTTCAACCAGCCTTAGTCAGGACTGGAAATATTCACCAATCTGTGACAGTAAAGCATGCACTTAACGAGCCCTTATCTATTTTAATATGAATAAATATGCTTCGAATTTCTCAACATGCCGGGATCTAAGTAGTTTTCTTACAAAAACATATTTATGTTTATATATTCATTTTTATCTTTGCTTTCACAACTAAAGATAGTATAGTGCACGGTAAATTAATATAACAACCTTATCATCTCAATCCCTGGGTCTCAATTATTCTTGAATGTCTCATAAACAAATAAAGGGATATGGAGTAAATGTACATGGGACAAAATCCCTATAAATACGTGATAAGATTAAGCAAATGGAACAATGCTTTGATTGTTGTTCTTCATCTTGATGTCACCATGAGGCCTTCAACAAAGAGCACACTCTTACCTCATACATGTAGTAAGTTCAAGACTGCCCCTAGCACCGGGTTAAGCGGAATGGGCTTATATGTAGATGGCAAGAAAAATAGTTTAATTTTATACAAAATAAGAAAGCCAAATGTTGAATTTTGATAGTGCATTCATATGAAAAATTCTCACATGAACAAGTACACCATAACTGACAATATACAGAGCATACACCTCAAGCACGGACTCCACACTGCACGAGAGACAAACTCCACGGTAAATAAACAAATAAGAGATATGGAGTAAATGTACATGGGACAAAATCCATCATGTCATTTTCAGATTTTTTGTCTTTGCTTTGTGTCTAGCCTGTGTGTGTCCCTTTGGTGTTATATATTTCGAAATCAACAAAAATGAAAAAATGACCTTTGAAAATTTTATAAGGAATTGTAGAAAAAGTAGCATGCAAAAAAGGGATATGGAGTAAATGTACATAAGACAAAATCTTTTCGAAAACATTGCAAAACTAGGTAAATGTAACAGCGCTTTTACTGATGTTTTCCATCCTGAAGTCACCGTGAGGCTTCAACTATGAGCAAACCTAGCACTGACTGGAGCAGATAGAACAACGCAAAATACATGTATATCAACATCAGAGGATGCAGGAACCTCAGCAAATATACAATAAATTGTGCAAAGTACTCTTATAAACAATGTTATATATGTATTAGAACAAAAGACAAAACGACAAATAAGCGACCAAAAGGTACATGAATATGGCTGAACCCCTTTGAATAATGTAAAACAAGACATACTAATAAAAAGATGAAAAGACATGTCAAAATGCTGTGGGGTTTATTTATTACTTTTAATTATTCTGTATAAAAACATTCATAAAATGTAGAAATAATTTCTTATATGTTTCTAAGTTATCGTATATGATAAATCTTAGAAACTTGAACGAAACAAAAAAAAAACATCTTCATGGAAAATGATAATGTTGAACAAAGTATTTTCTTTCGTATAGGGCTTGTAAGTCTCGTACAATTTTGGAACTTTTGGGATAAAAAATGTACCCGGAAGTTACATTTTAAACAAAGATATTTTACGTTTTAAGGTAGTCCTAATAAAAATATCAGACAGATTTTTTTCTTTTAAGATATTTTGTAGGTCTTAACCTATACGTTCCAAAAATAAAATAAAACTGATATGTCACCGATTATCTTTTTCTGTTATCTGGCTTTGAAAATCAGGCCAAATTCAGTATTTTCAGCAATATTTACAAAGAATATATAGGGAACTGTGAGAACATGCTTCTTGTTTATCTTTCATATAAAATAAATATCAGACAGATTTTTTTTATATTTTTTTTATATTTCAGAGATATACACTTAAGCTATCTGTTACGCTGAAAAAATCTACATGTCACCGTTCGATTAAGAAAATTATTTGATATAGTTTACGAAATAGACAATATTTACGGGAAAAGGGAGCTAATTCGCGGGAAAGTGTATGTCAATCTATTATGACGTCACAGTGAATAGGCCAATACAGGATTATTCCGGCTTAAAAATCAAGTCAATTCCGCATTCGACTCGTGTTACACGAATGCGCCGTGTATTAGTGTCGATCTACCTTAAACAAAAATTTGAATGTCACAATCCTCTGACGTCATGTTATGGCGGGAAACGTTTTCAAATTGCCTGTTTATCGTGGATTCTCGTGAGTCACATGACGAGACTTACAGACTCTATTTCGACGACACAGCCGTTTTCATCGAATGCAAAGAAAAATGTCACCGAATACAGAAATAAACAACATTACTTTAGAGATAAGGTTAATCCTAGTATTTGTTGTCTAGTGACATCTTTGTTGTGAATCCGATGAAGACGACTGTCGTCCAATTATAATGAAAAAAAGACTTTGTTCAATATTATAAACTTAATATAAAACTTTATATCAAATTGAACTTTTTCAAGAATTATGTTAACGCAAATTTTCTTATTGAATTCAAACCAGTACTATCTGAATACATGTATTATCACAATCTTATATGAAATGAAAATCCTTTCTTTAACTATTAGCTAAGCTTGCAGAATGCATTTATAGTCTACTTTAAATAATTGATGGATATATTTTAGCATTATTAACTCGTTAACCGTAGGCGGAGAGTTGTTAAAACCATCCGTGAAAGTCACGTGAGGCTTCAGGCCTTTTAACGTATTTGAAGAGCTACATGCTTCCGATCAAAATAAAGTGCGTAAATTTCTTTCAAAATGCTTTTTTGTAAGTCGAATATTGACGATGCTATATAGAATTGATATTAACATACAGTACATAAATATTCACAATATTTACGTCCCTGTCTCTATGAATAAATCCAGTAATACTGTCGCGTAGAACTTTGTCACAAATTAAAATAACATGTTTACCTGTGTCATGTGTCATATTATACGAAATCACAAAATGCGATTATTTTCATTTATTATGGAATAACTTAATATATATAAATTGTACCTTATGTTCGTCTTTATCGAATCAGTTCTCAAATCGGCGAATGTATTTGTTTACCTCGATTGGCTATTTAGCACATGAGTTGAACTGGCCACTCATACAAAAATCACCCATTTCGATCATATTCACGTGATTATGAAATTGCCTGTGATTTTTTATTCACTTTGGATAAATTGTAATTTCTAGCCAATTGATCAAATCAGTTCTCTAAAGCCAATAAAACATATTAATTCGTTATTTTCTATGCAGTAGTTCTTTGGATGACTACGACGTTTTGCCACGTGTAGATTTTCGGGGCTTTTATGAGTTTCAGCTCCATCGGCGCTTTATTGGTTTTTTTTTACATTTTGTTGTTTTTTTTTACTGCAGATTACAAACTATGATGAATGGAATACGGTCATCAGGTAAAAGTACATTTGATATTTTTTAAATCTTTATGCAATAAGAACTGATGGATGTACACTAGACATACAATTAACAGACACATATTGACTGATAGGACCCACTGTGCCTCGATCTTGGCAGCAATACAATGAAATTACGGACTGACAAATGCAAGGTGACTGAAAACAGTAATCGTTACACGTTCATCTGAAGGAATGTGTTAGTATCAAAGAAAGTAGACGAGAGAAATAAATACACTTTTTCATGCAGCTCATATATTTCTTTTCTTTTTTTTTGGGGGCACTTACAGAATATTATTAGAAATCCGAGGATGTCAATTGTAAATTTTCTAGTCAAAAGGGCAGTTAAAAAGACTGGAGCTCCCGGACATTACAAGGTACTGATATTGCAATTCTAATGCAAACAAATGATAACATGTCGTATTTTAGCCTGATATATAAGCTGATGGGGAACATGATTGGGAATTTACTGTCTTAAGGCATGGTAAAGGTGAGAAATGACGGTAACATTGCAATTTGAAAACATTTCCCGCCAAATCATGACGTTGCAGCAGTAAAAAGTTCAAATTTTTGCTTTGAATGACACATGTTTATGTTAAAAATGCAACTGCCTGGTACAAATTTTGTACTCGTAAGTTCCAAAATTGAAGAGAGACTTGCAGATCATACTGACGGTCAATTTTGATCAATTACATCGTCTGCATTGGAATTCAATTTCAACACGATCAACTCTCAGCCTCTACAACCAAAA
This sequence comes from Modiolus philippinarum, assembly GCA_002080025.1. Taxonomy (NCBI): domain Eukaryota; kingdom Metazoa; phylum Mollusca; class Bivalvia; order Mytilida; family Modiolidae; genus Modiolus; species Modiolus philippinarum. Next base: position 76,175 of record MJUU01072236.1, read on the forward strand.
TGACCAATGATGCTTAGGATACTACGCCAGTAGTATATAGCATACGTTCAGATCTATAGGCCCTATGTTAAAGATCTTCGATTTTTCCCTTCCGATTCCGGTTCCGGAGATCGTTTCCGTCCCGGAACCGATAAGTTTAATGGATGTGCTGATGTACTGTGTCGCTGACCTTTGGTCTCTCAACACGTATGTCTTGCCTTTGGTCTCACTTGTCCATTGCCATTGGTCATGCCCTGTCATTGGCAAATATTAGTCTCACCCTACCTCAATTCAAGGTTCTTTTATTAGTCTCGCCCTACCTCAATTCAAGGTTCTTTTATAAGTCTCACCCTATCTCAATTCAAGGTTCTTTTATTGGTCTTATCTTTGATCTCATGCTAACCCTAACCCCAACCTTTAACCTTACACTTATCCTCGCACTTACCCTATCTTTTTTTTTGTTATGTAATGTTGTATATGTTCAGATATACCATGATTTACCCAAACCCCTAACCAACCCAACCTTAACCATAATGTATATAACCCTAACCCTTATGTATAACCCTAGTCATTTGGTGTTTGTATGCATTATGTTGTGTTCCTTAAGTCCTTATACCTTCGTTTCCTGATTTTGTGTCATTTGTTCATGACTAACTCTAACTATCTTTTCTTGCAATTTTTTCTGTACCTCTATTTATAGTTTCTTTTTCTTTTTCTTGGATGATTTTCTTATTTTCAACTTATTATCTTTCTCTATCCAGTCTCTAACCCTAACCTAAGTTGCTATGACAACTTTAATTTTTTTTGCCTTCTGTTCGTGACTAACTCTAACTCTCCTTTTTGTTATTCTTTCTTTGCCCCTTTTTAATAGTTACTTGTGCTTTTATTCAATGCTATTCTTAAACTTTCTTTTTTCAACCCTAACCTAAGTTCCTATGACAACTTTTAATCTTTTATTTGTTTTTCTTTTGTTTGTTTGTTTGTTTTTTTTGGTTGTTTGTTTTTTGTTTGTTTTGTTTATTTTTTTTTTTGTTTTGTTTATGTTTGTTTGTTTATTTGCATATTTATCTATTCATTAGTATTTGTTTATTTTTATTTATTCATTTATTTTTTTTATTTTGGTTTTTGTTGTTTTGTTCTTTGTTAGATCGTCTAAGCGTATTCTTCTCTTAGGCATTGAAATAAACAACAGAATAGTAACATATATACATTTTATTATCTCCGTCATTAGATAGACACGGGTCGGGGTGCCACATGCTATCTTTACAGTGTTTAATATCCATAAGGTAAAGTACAATAATCAGTCATGATGATTCTTTTGTCAAACACTAGTCTATAATCTTTACTTTGATGGATAGATAGTAGTCTCTTCTGGTCTCTTATAATTCTAAAATCATCGGAAACGGTCTTCACATCGTCTCTTTTATTAGTGACCATATGTTTTATGGTATCAAAGTTGATGGTCAGAGAGTTCATGTAGTTAAGGCTGATTCCTCGCACTTTTGATATGGTGGTATTCATGTTCTTATCGGGTCTGATTAATTTGTAAGCGTAGTTTTTTGGGTCCTCCAGTCACAAACTCTGTAATTGTGTTATCTGGTACTTCATTCGTAAGATTTCCTAAAAAGTCTTCTAATTCGGGTTTCCACTCTCCAGGTTGAGATCTATAAACAATAGAATCGGTATCGGCGTATAAGGCTCGTCTATCCAACTTCTCCAAATAATTGTACAATTTTAAACGGGCTTGAGCGGTTGTATAAGCAGCAGTGACGACATTAGTACGGTCGGAGTCTTCCACAAACTCTTCTTTATACTGGTATCTAAATTCCACCATCTTATCATTGACGGGATAAACACTCATGACGATAATTTTGTCACTGGTAAACATATCGAAATAGTCCACAGGTTCACATACATATTTGATTTGGGGTAAGTTGCTTCTTTGTCCGAGTTTTCCCCAAAAGCTATTTAACATGAGTTTAGCTAATGATCTCAATCCAGGATTTTTTTTTGATGTTGTTATAGTCTAGGAGTATACCCTCCTTTTCATGGTAGTTTCGAATATACTTCAACTTTTTATCTTCGGTGTCACACCACTTGGGCCAACCACTAGCCTCTTGTTTCATTTTAAGGAAAGTATTGATGTATTCGGTAAAAAGACCACCGGTCTTTGAAAGGGGGTCATATTGATCTGTCTCGAAGTGTCACACTTCATAGCTCTGTCGAATTATATATCCTTTTTCCACAGCTTTTTATACGCCCGTCTAATGACGGACGTATTATGGTATACCAATGTCCGATTGTCCGTCCGTCCGTCTGTCCGTCCGTCCGTCCGTCCGTTTCATATGTCGCGCTCTAACTTGATAACTATTTTGCCAATTCACTTGAAACTTTGCAGAGGTATTGCCTCACGATCTGTACACTTTTTCGGGAAAATTCGATTTTTCTTGTAGGAGTTATGGGACTTTAATCGTCAATTTTAAGGCAATTTTTAGGCAATTTTTTACATGTCGCGCTCTAACTCGACAACCCTTTGGTCGATTCACTTCAAACTTTGTAGAGGTATTGGGTATGATGGACTCACGATCTGTATACTTTTTTGTGAAAATTCAATTTTTGTTGTAGGAGTTTTGGGACTTTATTCGTTAATTTTAAGGCAATTTTTTACATGTCGTGCTCCTACTCAACAACCCTTTGGTCGATTCACTTCAAACTTTGTAGAGGTATTGGGTATGATGGACTCACGATCTGTATACTTTTTTGTGAAAATTCAATTTTTGTTGTAGGAGTTATGGGACTTTATTCGTTAATTTTAAGGCAATTTATTACATGTCGTGCTCCTACTCAACAACCCTTTGGTCGATTCACTTCAAACTTTGTAGAGGTATTGGGTATGATGGACTCACGATCTGTATTTTTTTTTCGTGAAAATTCGATTTTTCTTGTTGGAGTTATTGGACTTTATTCGTCAATTTTAAGGCAACTTTTTATATGTCGCGCTCTTACTAGACACTCCTTTGGTCGATTCACTTCAAACTTTGTAGAGGTATTGGGTATGATGGACATACAATCTGTATACTTTTTCGTGAAAATTCGATTTTTCTTGTCGAAGTTATGGGACTTTAATTGTCAATTTTAAGGCAATTTTTTGCATGTCACGCTCTAACTTGACAAACTTTGACCAATTCACTTCAAACTTTGGAAAGATATTGGGTAACATGGCCTCATGATCTGTATACTTTTCGTGAAATTTTTATTTTTCTTGGAAGAGTTATGGAACTTTATTTATGAAATATAAGGCAATTTTTCACATGTTGTGTTCTAACTTGACAAACCTATGGCTAGTTCACTTCAAACTTTGTACAGGTATTGGATATGATGGTTTCATGGTCTGNGGACTTTATTTTTCAAATTTAAGGCAATTTTATACATAATGCACTCTAACTGATTAATAGTTTGATCAGCTCACTTCAAACTTTGGAGATTGATTTATTAAAGAGATACCATGCTTAATTGGACAGTTATAGGTGTATTCTAAATTGAGGACCACATTCTTTAATCACTTAAAGTTTTCAAGGGGTGACGACGGGCGTATCATGCGACTTGGCGCAGCTGTTTATTTCACTTCGTCCGTCACCCACGTTCCAGTCAGTGCTCGTTGATCATCAGTATGTTCACAAGGTGTTTGTTGATTCGATTCCGCACAGGTTTTACATAACGGCAGGCTTTTCTCAAAATATCCACATCAGATCTACAGTGACTCAATAGTTCGTTTTGAAAATGGAATGGTTGTTGGTAATTGGTCTCATACCATTGGTAGAAGGTGCCTCTGTCTTTAGGTTTCATTCTATCGGGCTGATAAAACCCCATATCCGGTAGATGATTCAGTATGGTGGTTTGATTGGTCTACTTGTTGAATAAGTGTGGGAAATATCCTTTCTTCAGTTCCGTCAATTCAAACATCTTGGGCAGTTCGGCTAAAGCAACGGGTAAGAAGTTGATAGAATCTATCATTCGAATACGACATCCGGGTATTTCAATGAACATGTTCTTGGTTCCATTGGCTATGATCGTTGGTTTGACTCCGTGCTGATACAAATATCCTAGAATGGGTAACGAATCACACCCTTTAAAGTTATGTGCAATAACAGTAGCTCCACTATTGACACCGGAAAACAACCATTTACAAAAGTCTCCATTTGTGTTGGGTCCTGCGAATATTAATTCGTTTTTTCCACACATTTGACACATACTATTTTTATCCACGTTTTCATCCATGCACCGTGAACATACTTTATGCACCACACATAGATTAGGCTTGTGTTCTAACGCTCCACACGTTGATGTTTTACAATGAGTGCACCTACCGTTGTCGTCGGGTGAATATCCTTCATCACACTGAATCTTATCATCTTGAGTGCATTCAAAATCAAAGAAAATAAAAGTTTTTTTCCTTTGTTCATTACTGTTATTCACGGGTAACATATAACACTGATGTCCCGGTGGATAGTAATCTCTACAAACGTTAAAGTAGACATTTCCAAAAGTATGATGTTTATTCAACTGTTTATTCACGGTTTGTCCACAGCTCTGGCATTTATTATACGTAGTACACGTTGAGTTTCCCGCTGACGTCATCTGTTGGTGAAGATCAAAACATGTTGATCCTTTAAGATACCGTCTACAATCGGTACAAAGTATCCATTCGACATATTTGGTTTGGTCATGAATTTTATGACAGCAATTACATACGTTGTAGCACACGTGTTGTTCTTTATGATCATATCCTTTGTGACAATCAGTACAATAGAAGTTACGGCTCAAAAAAGCAGCCATTCTGGTAATAACGTCATAGTGGTTATCATGATAATACAAAAATATTTTCTTCTCAGCTGAAGGTCCATGGTAAATAATATAATTAAAATGTTCCTTGGCAACCACATGTATTTGGTAGTCAGTTAGAAACTCTTGGAACTGTTTGACTTGGTCGATTCCACATTTCATCAACGGCACTCCAGCTCGGGTGTGTAGTTCAACTGCTAGCTCTTTCTGAATATATCTACCCAAACGAATACTGTTCCACTGGGAATGTCCATCAATGTTGGCCATGGCTGTAACAATAGATCGTGCCAGGCAGAGATCATCATCGTTTCTTATCTGAATAATACAACGTTTCTCGTTCAAAATTCTTTCGGTGTCCACGTAATCACACTTTTTTCCGACTCCACCATTTGGTAAATTCACATGGGTTACATTTAGTTTAACGCCCTTGTCCAAAGTAAATTTTTCATTTGATTGAAGGACCTTCTCCATTTCTACAAGCAGGGGCTCTCCTGTAATTTGTCCAACTTTCATGAAGGGTTATCTGATAGGGAAATCCAAATCCTTACATTCAAGGGTCACTTGAACTAAGTCTTTTTCCTTCATCCCACTAGTTAATTCTGATACAATGGAGTCGAACAATATCTGTAGTGTTTTTAGAATTTCTGGAATACTGTTGACATGTAAATCCTTGAACGTGACATGGTATTCATTGGATTCTGTATTAAAACGAGGCATTCTGGTACCTTTACCTTTTTCAATGATGTAAAATTGATTGGGATGACTAAGATCAATAGGTTGACGAGGTAATCCAGCTCTGTCTGGTGTTTTTCATTCTGGTGTTCATACAGACTATCTTGGTTCCTATATAATAACCCATATATAATAACAATTTACTTTGGACCGGGGCGTTAAACTAAATGTAACCCATGTGAATTTACCAAATATTGGAGTCGGAAAAAAGTGTGATTACGTGGACACCGAAATATTTTTGAACGAGAAACGTTGTATTATTCAGATAAGAAACGATGATGATCTCTGCCTGGCACGATCTATTGTTACAGCCATGGCCAACATTGATGGATATTCCCAGTGGAACAGTATTCGTTTGGGTAAATATATTCAGAAAGAGTTAGCAGTTGAACTATACACCGAAGCTGGAGTGCCGTTGATGAAATGTGGAATCGACAAAGTCAAACAGTTCCAAGAGTTTCTAACTGACTACCAAATACATGTGGTTGCCAAGGAACATTTTAATGGTATTATTTACCATGGACCTTCAGCTGAGAAGAAAATATTTTTGCATTAGCATGATAACCACTATGATGTTATTACCAGTATGGCTGCATTTTTGAGCCGTAACTTCTATTGTACTGATTGTCACAAAGGATATGATAATAAAGAACAACACGTGTGCAACAACGTATTTAATTGCTGTCATAAAATTCATGACCAAACCGAAGATGTCGAATGGATACTTTGTACCGATTGTAGACGGTATCTTAAAGAATCAACATGTTTTGATCTTCACCAACAGATGACGTCAGCGGGAAACTCAACGTGTACTACGTATTATAAATGCCAGAGCTGTGGACAAACAGTGAATAAATAGTTGAATAAACATCATACTTGTGGAAATGTCTACTTTAACGTTTGTAAAGATTACTATCCACCGGGACATCAGTATATGTTACCCGTGAATAACAGTAATGAACAAAAGAAACAAACTTTTATTTTCTTTGATTTTGAATGCACTCAAGGTGATAAGATTCAGTGTGATGAAGGATATTCACCCGACGACAACAGGAGGTGCACTCATTGTAAAACATCAACGTGTGGAGCATTAGAACACAAGCCTAATTTATGTGTGGTGCAAAAATATGTTCACGGTGCATGGATGAAAACGTGGATAAAAATAGTATGTGTCAAATGTGTGGAAAAAACGAATTCATATTCGTAGGACCCAACACAACTGGAGACTTTTGTAAATGGTTGTTTTCCGGTGTCAATAGTGGAGCTACTGTTATTGCACATAACTTTAAAGGGTATGATTCGGTACCCATTCTAGGATATTTGTATCAGCACGGAGTCAAACCAACGATCATAGCCAATGGAACCAAGAACATGTTCATTGAAATACCCGGATGTCGTATTCGAATGATAGATTCTATCAACTTCTTAACCGTGGCTTTAGCAGAAGTGCCCAAGATGTTTGAATTGACGGAACTGAAGAAAGGATATTTCCCACACTTATTCAACACGAAGACCAATCAAACAACCAAATTGAATCATCTACCGGATGTGCCCGATAGAATGAAACATAAAGACAAAGACACCTTCTACCAATTGTACGAGACCAATTACCAACAACCATTCCATTTTCAACGCGAACTATTGAGTTACTGTAGATCTGATGTGGATATTTTGAGAAAAGCCTGTCTGAAAATTCGTGAATTGTTTCTAGAGATGTCATCTACTGACGGACAGAGAGGAATCGATCCATTTCAACAATGTATCACAATAGCGTCTGCCTATAATTTGGTCTTTAGACAGAAATTTCTTCAGCCTGATACCATCCTGCACACGGATACCTCCCCTATGAGAAACATTAATTGAAAACGATGCAGTGGATCAAATACCTATCGGAAAAAGAAGGAGTTCGTATACAGCACGCTGAAAATGGTGGAGAAAAGCAAATTGGACCCTACAAAGTGGATGGATACTACGAGAACGAAAACGGAAAATATGTGTTAGAGTTCAATGGGAAGTTCTGGCATGGATGTTTACACTGTTATAGCGCTACCACCGTAAAACCAGTCAACGGCATGACCATGAGCGACTTACATCAACGTACTATGGAAAAGAAACGGTATTTGGAAAATCAAGGTTATATCTATATAGGTAAATGGGAATGCGAGTTTGATAAAGAGGTCCAAGACAATGATGAATTAAAACACATTCTTCAACAACCCCAGATGATCTCTCCTTTGGAACCAAGAAATGTTTTTTATGGCGGAAGAACGGGAGCCTTTACGCTGTACAAAAATACGTCGAATGGTGGATCCATTGATTATTACGATGTGACGTCGTTATATCCTTACATTAATAAAACCGGTAAGAACCCTATTGGACATCCACACATCATCACCGAAAACTTTACTGATATTCAACACTACGAAGGATTGATCAAATGCCAAGTGATCCCACCAAGAGGACTCTACATTCCAGTGCTACCAGCGAAGATCAACAACAACTTATTATTTCCGTTATGTAAAACCTGTGCGGAATCGAATCAACAAACACCTTGTGAACATACCGATGATCAACGAGCACTGACTGGAACGTGGGTGACGGACGAAGTGAAAAAAGCTGTGGGAAAAAGGATATATAATTCGACAGATCTATGTAGTGTGGCACTTCGAGACAGATCAATATGACCCCCTTTCAAAGACCGGTGGTACAGTTATTTGGAGAAGTTGGATAGACGAGCCTTATACGCCGATACCGATTCTATTGTTTATACATCTCAATCTGGAGAGTGGAAACCCGGATTAGGAGACTTTTTGGGAGATCTTACGAATAAAGTACTAGATAACACAATTACAGAGTTTGTGACTGGAGGACCCAAAAACTACGCTTACAAATTAATCAGAACCGATAAGAACATGAATACCACCTTATCTAAAGTGACGAATCAGCCTTAACTACATGAACTCTCTGACCATCAACTTTGATACCATAAAACATATGGTCACTAATAAAAGAGACGATGTGAAGACCGTTACCGATGATTTTAGAATTATAAGAGACCATAACAGACTGCTATCTCTCCATCAAAGTAAAGATTATAGACTAGTGTTTGACAAAAGAATCATCATGACTGATTATTGTACTTTACCTTATGGATATTCAACACTGTAAAGATAGCATGTGGCACCGCGACCCGTGTCTATCTAATGACGGAGATAATAAAATGTATATATGTTACTATTCTGTTGTTTATTTCAATGCCTAAAAGAAGAATACGCTTAGACGATCTAACAAAGAACAAACAACAAAAACCAAAATAAAAAAAAATAAATGAATAAATAAAAATAAACAAATACTAATGAATAGATAAATATGCAAATAAACAAACAAACATAAACAAAATAAAAAAATAAACAAAACAAACAAAAAACAAACAAACAAAAGAAAAACAAATAAAAGATTAAAAGTTGTCATAGCAACTTAGGTTAGGGTTGAAAAAAGAAAGTTTAAGAATAGCATTGAATAAAAGCACAATTAACTATTAAAAAGGGGCAAAGAAAGAATAACAAAAAGGAGAGTTAGAGTTAGTCACGAACAGAAGGCAAAAAAAAATTAAAGTTGTCAAAGCAACTTAGGTTAGGGTTAGAGACTGGATAAAGAAAGATAATAAGTTGAAAATAAGAAAATCATCCAAGAAAAAGAAACTATAAATAGAGGTACAGAAAAAATTGCAAGAAAAGATATTTAGAGTTAGTCATGAACAAAAATCAACAAAATCAGGAAACGAAGGTATAAGGACTTAAGGAACACAACATAATGCATACAAACACCAAATGACTAGGGTTATACATAAGGGTAAGGGTTATATACATTATGGTTAAGGTTGGGTTGGGGTTAGGTAAATCATGGTATATCTGAACATATACAACATTACATAACAAAAAAAGATAGGGTTAGTGCGAGGATAAGTGTAAGGTTAAAGGTTGGGGTTAGAGTTAGCATGAGATCAAAGATAAGACCAATAAAAGAACCTTGAATTGAGATATGGCGAGACTAATAAAAGAACCTTGAATTGAGGTAGGACGAGACTAATAAAAGAACCTTGAATTGAGGTAGGGTGAGACTAATATTTGCCAATGACAGGGCATGACCAATGGCAATGGACAAGTGAGACCAAAGGCAAGACATATGTGTTGAGAGACCAAAGGTCAGCGACACAGTACATCAGCACATCCATTACACTTATCGGTTCCGGAACGGAAACGATCTCCGGAACCGGAATCGGAAGGGAAAAATCGAAGACCTTTAAAAGAGGGCCTATGGATCTGAACGTATGCTATATACTACTTGCGTCCTGTGTAGCCTTCTGACGGGGCTTCCACCAGTTTGTATTAAGTGTATCCTATGTTTTTTAAATAAAAATGGTGTCAAACATTATCCGTCTCTGCTCATGTTTAAATTAGGTTTCATAATTCTATTATTATCAGTAAAAACAATAGGCTATCAGTAGCCTGAATCACTCACCTGGACTATGGACGACATCGACAGTCTCAATTACCTTAATTTGAAACGTTCACATTTTCTAGTATGTTAATAAATCTCGATGTAACTTGGCCCATGTTAAACTATGTTCCCCACTGGCGGCCAGCTTGGGTCTGATGTGGATTTACCGGACTTAATTTTCACAGAATGCTAACCGAGGACAGTTTTGACCAAGTTTAGTTTAATTGACCGAGTAGTTCTAACCAGTTTGTAGCTTCAGAGAAGACATATGAATGTTTTACCGTTGGTCCCAATGTAAACTTTGTCCCGGTGAGGTCATCTCAGATGAGGTTAAAACTTGTCGAACACATTTTTAAAAGGGACCACATGAAAACTATTATGACGAAGTTCTTTTCTTATTGGTTCTGTGGCTTTTCAGGAGAAGATCTTTGGGTGTTATCCCATTGGAACCAGTGTTAAACTATATTCCCTTACGAAATGCAACATAGGGGTTTCTTATAAATCTGATCATTCTCCTGCTCATTTTACTATTATATTTATAAAACAGGAACGAGGCAGGGGAATTTGGAAATTTAACAATAATCTTCTGTCGGATGTAGCCCTTGTTAAAAGTACAATTTCAGATATTGTCCGGCAGAATTTAGCACAAATGAAAGGGAATTATACTATAAACGATCAGTTATTTTGGGAGACGGCGAAAGTTATTTATAGGGGAAAAACGATTTCATATGCATCTTTCAAAAATAAAGAAAATAGAAAAAGAGAGTCGGATTTAGAGACAAAGTTGGAGAGCCTATATGCAACAAATGCCTCTAAAAATGATATGAAAAATGCTGCAGAGAATTTGTGTAAAATTAGAGATGAGAAAATTAAATGTGTAATTATGAGATCAAAAGCAAAAGGGAAAGTTCAGGGAGAAAAATGTAACAAATATTTTTGTAATTTAGAAAAAAATATGTCCATAAAATAATTCCGAAATTAATTCTTCACAATGGGGAAGTAATTAAAATTTTCAAAAGATATTAGATATGTTTTTATTCTCTTTTATATCCATGTCAAGTTACTGGTCTAGAAAGAAGGAATTTTGAACTATTTTTTGATGAATTAAATCCATTTCTTAATAAGTTGGAAAAATGGAAAGTGCAGATATAGAGGGTTGATTAAATGTGTTAAAAGAAATGAATAATGGTAAATCACCTGGTTTGGACGGTTTTACGACAGAATTTTACATTTTTTTTTTTT